>JARJDZ010003940.1:0-15878 GCA_030264555.1 Aleochara sp. GC000083 | reverse complement strand
TTTCAAAGACTATATAGTCTGTGGTACATTTTTGCACATTTTCAAAAAAGTTTTAGGATTTTCAAGAAATGTTGCTAGAAACATTTAGCACCTGATTCTGAACGAAACGCAAAAAAAATCAGTCAAAATGTCCCATTACTTTTCAAGTCATTCAGCTTTAAAGATCGTTGCCATTTTTGCAAATTTTTCAAAGCCTATATAGTCTGTAGTACATTTTCGTACATTTTCAAAAAGGTTTCAGGATTTTCAAGAAATGTTGCTAGAAACATTTATCACCTAATCCTGAATGAAACGCAAAAAAAATCAGTCATAAAGTCCCATTACTATTCGAGTTATTCAACTTTAAAGATTGTTGCCATTTTTGCAAATTTTTCAAAGTAAATGCCTCCATTAACGAGGTATTACTGTATAAACAAGGGGGGAGTAAAGTTCTACATTACTCCCGCTTTTATGCAAGTTTGGCTACTTGCCACTAGGTGCCGCTAATAGTTAATTTGTCAAATTAAATAATTTTAAAGAAAATTTACAGTTAATTAAGATAATTCTGTCAGAATAACAAAAAATAAATGATAAAAATTCATTATAATTTATTTTTAAGACGTTAACAAGTGTTTTCATTATTAATGTTCTGAACTTTTGTACTGACAGCAGCTCTACCACAGCTCCGAAAGTATTTTCTCAAATATTAGATTTGTTTAATTGAAATAGTTATCATTATTGCTTTGTCAATAAAAATAAAAATGAATAATAAAACAGGAAATTTGTAATCCAGAATATGATGCATGGTGCACCGTGTAAAGTTAGCAATCACGATCACGAACGAACAAACGTGTTGTGTGGGAATTCTACAAATGTCATAATATTTTTAGGAATCGAAATTCTATGAAGATTGTATTGGAAAGCAAGAATTGAATAAATACTTATTGAAAATGGGTGGATCATCAAGCCGAACAAGAAAAATTACGATTGATAACGAAAATCCGACCAGCGTTATTAAAGTTACAGAAGAATGCGTTCAACGCATAAGAGGCCATCAAGGTATTTGCATAACCTCATCCTAAAATCAGGAAATTAAATTAATAAGTTATGTAATATTAATAAATGCCGTCTGAAATTCAATGTTTTAGGCCAAATGGTAAGCAGGCCTAATGCACCATCTACTAATGTTGAGAATTCCAATCTGATGGGCGCACCACTCTTTTATGAACCTAGTCTAACATCAATTCAACTTCGACAGGACAATATTAAAGCATTAAAGGATAATGATGAATACTGGGATAAGAGGATCACGAATTTGCAGAAGAATCATGAAGAAATCAAGAATATCATGGAGAGAGAATATGCAAAGGCAATGAATGAAGTTGCAGGCAAGAAGACTGGAGAAGATACATTGAAGAAGCTTACTACTTTGCCATGTGGACCTAACAGAGCAAGAATTATTGATTGTTATAAGAAACATAAAAGTGAACCTATGAGATGTGCAAAGGAAGTACAGGAGTTTGCAGACTGTGTGGACAGGTCTGCTGTAATGATTGCAACTAAGTAAGTGGAATGTAAAAGAAATAAGAGACTAATATAATACATGGAAATAGCATCATTTATGTAAATATCAGTTGGAAACAATAAAGAAAACTTGTTATATTCATTTTCATAGTTTCTCTGTGTAACAAATTACTGGATAGAAACATTTGTCCAGAGTAGATATCTGAAAGTTGGATTATTAAATGACAGTTACTCCTATTCACAGGCTTCATTTGAGGACAAAATATCTGTACTTGGATATTTTCTTTTTATTTTATAATTTTATTCAATCATTTGGTGCATTAGAGTGCAAGCAGAATTATAAATGCAGTAAAGTTGTTAACCCAAATTTTTCTATGGAGAGACATAGGTCATTGGATTCACAGAATCAATAGCTGTGTTTTTCCCCTCACTGATTCTCTTCAGGACTTCATCAGTCATATTCTTGAAACGATTTATAATTCTTTGTGATATTTGCCTTGCCTTGCTAGTACTACCTCCTTCATCATCCTGGGACTGTAATCTTCAGTGTAAAAATACAATTGAAATGATAACTATCTGGTACTTACAGTAATAGGTTCAAACAGGACAAGCAAACTGAAGAGAACACTGAAGATAATTAGGTTTTTATTCATTGTGGAATTTTTTTTCTAAACTTAGAAAACCGAACTTGATTAAATTTTCGTCCTATCAGTTTATATATAGCAAAGTTCCGATTTAATTGGGCTTGTAAACATGTATAAATATTGTTAAACATGTTTATATTTCACTTAATTAGAAAAATAATAGCTGATTCAACCTGATTTCATGCGGCACGTTAGCCGGAAGCAGATAAAAATGCTCTAATGAAGCATGGAATAATAATAATTTAATTGCCAGATGGCTGAGAGAATTAGTTGGAAACTCGGCGAGACGATGGAGGTAAAGTTAACAGTGATATTTAGTTTATTGCAACATGACAACACTTAGCTTGCTTAGTTTTCTCATCAATACTACAGTTACATTCAATATTATTTGTTTGAACAACTTCTCTAATTTGTTTCATAATCAATAAGTCACTCCATGTGAGTGGTGATCAAAACATCTATCATGCCAATATTATTCCCATATTACATATTTAGGGCTTCACATTGGAATCTATCATTATTATTTTTTAATGGAATTCAAATAAATTGGCTACTGCATTAAAGTTTGCTAATTGCAGCAAATCAATAAAGTAGTACTAGTACTTATTTTTATATACAGAATTATTAATCATACAGATAGAATCAACGTGAGTTTTCTTTTATAATACTGGACACAAGCGAGCTTAATCAGTGAATTTGCGATTGACGTTGCGTCCGAACAAAGCAGTACGAATCTCGGGAATCAATTGCTGAGCGATCAGCTCAAGGCGCGCCTCAAGTGTGTTGTTAATGCGAATGCGACCCTTATGCGCATACAATTCGATGCCACCAGTAGTGTCTGCAGGCAGTGGATTTTCTGAGTCGATTTTAAGGATGACTTCCTTGCCGACTGCTTCCTGATACTTGGAAGCAATGCTACCAAGGCAAGCTTCTACCAAATCCCTATCTTGAGTGCGGCAACGAATTGAGACATTTGTCTCAAATAACTAGGAAAGACACAATTGGAAAACATGAGTAAATCTTATAACATGGACATACTTGGTAGAGTCCTTGCAAGACCAAAGTAGATATGACTTCTTGATATTTTCCATGATCCCTGGTGACTTCACCCAGGCGTTTCCTGGCTTCATCAAGGACATTGCGAACATGGTCTTCCCTGACTTTCAACACCTTAAGTCTAGCCTGGTTCAACATGTTAGAAGATTGACTGAAAAAATAATTTAGGCAGATGAAAATGCTGACCAAAATGACCCTATCTAATCATGCATACATCTTCTTCTGCAGTTCAACCTGCTTTTCTCTCTTCTCATAGTATTCCATGATCTTCAATCTCTGTTGTTGTACCAAACGTCCCTTTTCAATATTGAACTCTTCTTCAGCTTTGGCGTCGATTTCCTCAGCCTTCTCATTGGCTTCTTGCTCAATGAAAGCCATCATGTGCTTGATCTGTATCAAAGTAATTACATATTACACACTATTATGGCTGAATGAAGTGCTGGCTAAATAATTTTGATTTATTGGAATTTCTAATAGATGAAGAATGCAAACCTGTTTCTGAACATCTGCGTCGCTTAATGCCATTTTGCTGACTTGTTATTTTTCACTGAATTCAAGAAAAATTGAAGAAAACCAACGACAACGCCTGGAACACTACTAACAAATGTAGGGCGCAGAAATCTTGTGATTCGGAGGTCGAAATTGATCATATGATTCCTAATGATAAGTAGTCGCGAAAGTGGGGACAATTTGACGGTGTTGGAGGCGCGGGAAATACAAATCAATCTTTTAAAAGAATGGACATTATGTACGATGCGTAGTTTCTGACACGGTAAGTGTTTGTATATAAGTATATCTGTATTTCGTTTTTCGAATTGGCCAATAACTTTAATAGAAAAATAAAAAGGCCATAATGCTGATTAGAATTTGACATTTTTAATTTTGAATATGGCGCGGTTGTTTCTAAGATGTATTGCTACAATATTACATGCTTTCACTTGTTTCTAAAGTAATGAGGGAGCCACTTCCATTAGAAGAAGTGGCATAGCCCGCAAATGCACAATCCAATGATGGCGCTCGCGTCAGATATTAGTAATACGTTTGGAAACAAGTATGCAGCATTCGCGGAAGTAGAAGAAAGGAGATCCAAAACCATAACAACCTGATCAGGAACTGCAACGTTTTTAATATTTATTAGCAATTTAATAATATATAAACAAAATGAATGTGCCTGTGATGGGTGTACCGCCTCAACAACCTGTGCAAGTTCAACAGCAGCCACAACAACCCCCTCAAATCTTGGATAACATTACTAAAATAAAATCTTTGATAACACCACTTCGTGAATCATTATCTGTAAGTTACATGCCTTACTTTGGAGTTTAGATTATTCTAGTAATTTGTTTTGCATTACAGAATACCATGAAAATTGCTGCAGTAATTCTGAATCAAAATTGCCAAGTAGATGTTGGTTCATTGTAAGTAAATTATGGCCAATAATGAAGCAAACAATTAATGTATTTTTTACAGAAAAGGAGTAGATGTCCAGTTGCCCAGATTTGATAAGAACTTGGAGGAGTTTTACTCATTGTGTGACCAAATTGAGCTTCATTTAAAAACATCTATCAAGGCAATTTCTCAAGGAGAAAGCTCTAATCGCTATCTGCACCTGCCAGTTGTACCAACAAGGAGTGAAAATTTAGGAATCACTGATAACACTTTAACATATCCACAATATTTAGCTATTGTAAATGCCCAGGTTTCATATACCAAGGAGCTTCATGATACTCTTTTAGCAGCTCCACAGAATATTTCTCCCTGAGATTGATTCTTTGGTAGAATTTGCTCTGAATATCTTTAAGTATTTAAGTTGACTAATGTTTTAATTATTATCTAAATTTTATACAATATAGGAGTGATTTTAGTTGTTTAGATACACAACTTTTCATTGAGTGAGCTGTGGTCATTCAAATCAAAATAGCATTGCAACCATAACAATTGATTGTTGATTGCAAAATGTCACATCAGTACAAATCATCAGCATAAAAATTATTCAAATTTAACATCTAAATTTTGCGCTTAATTGGAGCAATGTGTAACGGGGAAAAGACACCACCGGAAACTGAACCTCCTCCGGAAACTCCCCAAGAATATGGTGCAGAAATTGGGCAACATCCACCATTCATGTTCATCCTATGGTACCTGGCATTGGGCATTGCTAAAGTTGCTAGCGGCGAGGGCGGTGGAGGAGGTGGTGAATAAGTACTCTAAGGTAAAATATTTCCTATAGAAATATTACTGAAAGTCTGCTGTGCAGTTGTGAAATAATGGCATTCTTTTTTCAGAAATGGAACTGCCGCAGTTTCTTAGTCTCGACAAAAAGGAAACTAAGATAAGAAGTCCAACTCCCCGGAAAATTGCCATAAAATGAATAATTGTCAGAAGAAACACCATTAAAAACAAACTGAAAGCGCATTTGCTTCATTTTTACTTGCCTCAACTTGCGGCAGCGCAGCCAACAAATTACTTGTCGGTTTATTCTTACAACGCGCCGTAAAAGGGTGAAAATCCGGTGAAATAGTTGGCCGACTTTATATTTCTTTCGGGATGTTGTTTAGTTGTCCATGCGAGGGCCGATAATGGTTGTTTGCAAACTCTTTGGTAAAGTTTAAAGTGTTAGTTTACGAAGTCAGGGCATTCTTTTTCCGCAGTTTTAATGTCCCTTTCGGAAGATAACAGCAAGCACCGCATGCATTTACGATGTTATTTATGTGTGCACGATAATCAATCGAGGGCGTAGTTGTAAAGTATTGAAATTCATGTTGTTTTGGCATTGTTTTAGAGCTGGGAGCGAATGGAAAAGTTGGGAACAGAATTGCAGACATGTAATTCGCATGAAACACCCAGTAGGTTTGTGCAACCCCTCGTAATAATGTTATTGATATTCGTGGGGCGCGTGCGTCACGGCGTCGCGGCGTCGACGTCGACATCGGAGTCGACGTGCAACGAAACGGACGACGTGCGCTGCGTCGTGCATTTCTGCCGTCCGTTTGCCACCCACTCGCAAACACACGCCACCCCCAAACGGTTCGCGCATCTCGTCCATAACGGAGGGTAAAAACGAACGACGTCGTCGTTGTGCAGTTTGCGTCGCGACGCCGCACACCGAGCACTAATTCGCCGCGCACGGCCGCACGACGAGTGCACCAAATATTAGCAATATTTACTTGCACCGTCTCCGACGTCTGCATTGCATTCAAAACGTTTTTTTTCGCCGATCAACAAATTCCACCCCCACACGCGAGATCGATACGATACGCGTGTTGCGCGGCCGGTTGAGTTGAGTGTTTTTAAATTAGTTGTTACCTTACATCTTCAGCAATGATTTTGTAAACAGCGGCAACATTTGGAGACCAGCGAAATGATGGGTTTGAATCAGGTAGGCGCACAAATTACGGCTTTTGCGGCTTCTTGTTCGAGCTTGTTCACGAAGTGGTATTAAATTTCAATTTGTTTTTGCATTCGTCGACATATGCGCTCGCTTCAAGTTCGCGCTGGCGATGATTCATTAATCATCCCCCTTTCAATGTGTAGTGGACTCCTTTAAATTCGAAAAGCGTGCGTTCATTTGGGGGCGACATGTCAATGCGGATGCCTCGTGGCCGTAAAAACGGGAGGGCGAATAAATAAAAGGAAGAGAAGTGTCGGATGAAAAAGCCCGAACCGATTTTTTGCGCAGCGGTCACTTCGATGGAGGCATTGAACACGAAATTGCATCAAATCGAAAATAATTAAACTCCTCTTTCGATATTGGCCCCATATGAGACCGCTTCCTACCATCACGGGGATTATCCTGCATTCCGGACTTTGTTAATTCGTAATGTATACCCAAACAATGCGTCTCATATCTTCATTTATTTTCCGAAGTAATCCAAACCGCCCTCGAGGATATGCACGATGCGAGCGGTATATTTATAAAGTATCGTATTATAACTTTTTATGGCGGCTATTAAGGCAATTTTACGTCGCTGCTGCGGATAGATGTGTAATCCAACATAATCTAACATACCATCTAGTTTATTCATGATTACTGACGCTCTACCTTGCGTCGTTCTTGCGTTTTAATAAATTCTCCCTTCAAATACACACGCCATTCGTTCTGTGGCCGAAGGATGTTTTGAATGAGCTGAAGCTATCTTTGTCAATGATAAATTTATCCAATTATTATCTGTCCTCCAGTCTCGAAATAAAACTGAATAATCTGGAAGAAACAACCATCCAACAAAGAACTTGCGAAACAAGAAACAAGATCTTCAAAAAAGCGAAAACCAGAAGCGAAAACTTCATTATCCTTTTCTATAATGTTGGTGGAGTATGGTGAAGATAATCTTCATTTTTCAGTGCAAATAGTGCATGCTGTTCGAATAGTTGCTCTATTATTCTTCAAGAAGGCGCAAAACGAAAGCTCCGAATAAAGCTATGAAGAACGAAATCCTCTCTGAATGGATTATTATTGTACTTGCAAATGTTGTTTATTATTACCCTATATTTCTTAAGTGAAATATGTTTATTTCACATATTTGCACCTTCAAAGAGTGTTTAAAAAGTTTCAGTATTATAAATTCACGATTTTATTTCACAAATGATAACTTAACACCTCAAGGATAAAATTGCTTGGATGAGAGGAAATCTGGATGCGATTCCCAAATGCGAAAACGTATTTATTTCGTGAATGCACAAACCAATGAATACGATTGCCGAACGGGCTTTGATCGATTGAATCGAATCGAACATGCGGTCAACGAAATAACTTTGTAAAATGTATGAAGTCAGGCCATCGACGATGGTATTCACGCCACGACGTGTTCCTTCCATTCCCGGAAAGCTTATTTCACCATCCCGCATCCCGTGCCCCGATATAAAGTTGATATTCGCTGCAGATGCAAGGAATGGAGGCAGCGAAAATAATCTTCATTTTGAGTGCAAATAACTTCTGCTCGCGCAACATCCCTCGAATAGTTGTTGCTCTAATAAGCATCCTCGAATGCGCACAAAGTACGAAATGCTCTTTAAAGATTATTGCGGTGCTTGCAAATGTTGCTGGTAAATTATGCATGTGCGTTCTTCGAGATTGCCATCAGCTTCTAACAAGCTGTCGTTCTTGTAGCAGCATTTTCGGATATTTCCAAAGTTGCTCCAAGTATTCCGGTGGGATTTCGCAACAACACATGTTTGTTTCATAAGTTCCATGTAGTTTTTTTGCTGAATTATCCCGGTATGAAATGTAGTTTACTAGTCCAAAGGGTTGCTGTTGCTGAGGACGTGCTCGACATACAAATTGCTTGCATTCTATAATTTATAGATTGCACACACATGTATTTTCGGCGTTGTCTGGGGGTGGTTTTCGGCTCTTGTGTTTGTTGCACGTCTGCAAACGCTTTGCCATCAATAATACGAGGGCAATGCAGCAAGGAAAACCCCAACTCAGACAGACAACTCCGCATTCGAACGCGTGAATTTGTTGTTATATCCAGTTATAGTTGTATTCTAATTCGTACGTGGCAGCAGCGCGTTTTAAACTTATACCATTTCCTATTGTTTATCCTACGTGCTCGCTGAAGATGGGAATGCTTCGGGGTAATACTGAAATTTCCCAGCACTCCGAAACAAGACTGGATTGCGGACGAAACTGGTGCGCGCAAGTTTTATTTATAAGCGAAATAGGGAATCGTGTTCATGTTATGAATACCTCCCTGAAAGTAGTGAGCATCTCGGAAAATTTATTTTACGAGTCCACGGAAAACTTCCCCCACGAAGAGGGATTTAATCAGCAACCCATTCGAAGATGTCGCCTAATAACAAACGCTGATTCCTCAAGAATGAACGATAAATAATTAATGCCTGCCAAGTAATCCGAAAGTTTCAGGGTATAATTTTAATATTTTATTTGCATTATGAAGAAGTAGGTGCTGGATGAATAATGTATGCTATCATGAAAGTCGAATAAACAGCGCGGCCTCTTTGCATATTAAACTGGTTAAATATAGTTGCAAACTGCGAAAGAACTATGCTGAATGAATAATTGAATTGCTGGGAAGCATGGTAAATAAAAGGCATTTGTGGTCGTGCTGAACGAATCGCGTTTTCTTTGTGCCACCGACTCTTGATAACCATGATTACCATAATTACACCATTGGATAATATCGTAAATTCAATTAAAAATTAATTTTCATTTCCCTCATGTTGACAAGTCGTTCAACTTCCACGTGCTGCATTTATCGATTAGATCTAAGAAACTTTCAATTAGTCGAGGAAAACAAGAAGGAAAAATTACACCTGCATTGCATTCTGGAACCGAACCTAAAATGCATGCGTTCCAACTCGAACGAAAGGCGAAGAGAATCCTCCGCAAAATGGCAATGGCATTTAAATAGCATCTAAATAGAAACTCATAGTCATTGAATCTCATTTTGGCTTCGCCATTATGCGAAAGCCATCGACTTTCGACACTGAAGTTCTGAACTTTGCTGGCCCTACGCATCCGCAGCGTCTCGAGTTTCGCAATGAACTTTGGCATAACATCTTCCTCGGATGCGAGTGCAGAATGGTCCATGAAGGGGGAAAAATAAGCAAAATTATCAAATTACCAACAAAACAATGTCTGCATTGGGCAGCCCCTCAATACGCTCTTCTGTATGGGGGCATGGAGTTTGGAGCATACGTTGAAATATGTTTTTAATTAAACATTAAAACCGGGCGCGCATTTTCGACAACATTTAAGCTCATTGCGCCCAGCACCGAAAGCTTAGCAGTAATAAAGCGGAATACTCGGCACTCATTTCGCCAATTTAGAAGCTCGTTCGCGTACGGTTTTCTCATTGCTTGCGGAAACAATATCCGCGAGATTTAAATCCAACTGTTTGCGAATTACCGTGCCACGTTTTCGGTTTGCCGTGCGGAATTTCGCATTGTTAACGTGCAAACCGCAGGAGTTAAGCTGGCGAAATGCACTTTTCTAAATTGTTATTGTTTTTACTTTTTTTCATTCAGATTTGCTGTTTGGATAACAAATATCCCGAGGGATTGTTTGAACTGATTAAACTGATCAATTCTGGATTGGTATCAGATTGAATGATGCTCGTGATTTTACCAATAAAGAAAAAATTAATTTTTTTTTGCAAAAAATGGTTGTAAAAGGTTTCATTGAGAAATTTTTGGCCACTAACTTTTCTTTGATCACAAAAGTTTACAAACTTGCAGAACAATCACTGAATATGAAATTTTAATTTAAAAAATGGATTTAAAAAGTACCATTTGAAAAATGTATGATTACTAACTTTTAATTGTTCACAAAAGTTTCCAAACTTGTAGAACAATCATTACTAAAACTAGAATTTTTAACAAAAAAAGTTTTAAAAGGTACCACTTAAAATTTTTAGTAACTAACTTTTCTTTGTTCACAAAAGTTTACAAAGTTCCTGAACAATCATTGAATTAGAATTTTTAATAAAAAATGGATTTAAAAAGTACCATTTGAAAAAATGTTGATTACTAACTTTTCTATGTTCACAAAAGTTTACAAACTTGCTGAACAATCATTGAATTAGAATTTCTAATAAAAAAAAGATTTAAAAAGTACCATTTGAAAAATGTTTGATTACAAATTTTAATTGTTCACAAAAGTTTCCAAATTTGAAGAACTATCATTAATAGACTTCCTGAATAATCATTGAATTAGAATTTTTAATAAAAATATCGATTTAAAAGAGTACCAATTGAAAAATGTTTGATTACTAACTTTTAATTGTTCACAAAAGTTTCCAAACTTGCAGAATAATCATTACTTGAACTAGAATTTTTAGAAAAAAAAAATAGTTTTAAATGGTACCACTTAAAAGGTTTTTGGTTGCTAACTTGTCATTGCTCACCAAAGTTTGCAAACTTTCTGAAAAATCAGTGCAAAATACTTGTATTTAGAAATCTCTTGTTGACAACAAAACCATTTCAAGAATGAGCTGAATTTTAGGATGATATTTGTAGAATACAAAGAGAAATTGCCAACTTTCCTACTAATTCGACATTATTATGATTTCAAACTAATGCATTATCACGAATTAACAAATAAATTGGACGGAAATTGAAATTTATTAAAAGTACAACCTGCACAATTGAATTCCGAGTTTACAAACTTCCCAATATCCCAGAAATCCCTATCTCTTGCAAATGAAACAACGAATATAATTAATTTCATTTCATTATCAGAGGATGGCAGCATCGTACTACAAAATATTACTTATTAATTGGATAACATAACCACGATTGTACAATCATTATAATTCCATTCGATGATGTTCAGATGGCAGTCGGACAAGGTTTATTTGATTAGAGCCGGAGGGCACAACGAGAGGAGCACTTGATTTGTGAAATATTGCCTGGTGCATTTCGGTGGAAAATTGGAATACACGCGGCAGTGGACTGCGTGGATTATGGATTTTCATCAGCGCAATTATATTTAGAAATTTATTAATTCCCTGCATATCGCGCGGACGAGCGAGCGCTGAAATTCAATTCGTTAATTTCGAAACGTGCGCTCGTACATTCGGCGTTATTCTTCAGCGTTCGTATTCTAATGCACTGGTGTTACATTGTTATTTATTGCCGAGAATAAATGAAATTTCCTCGTGTAGGCGAAAGCCTACGAGTGACACTATTTGAATTTTGCCTCGTTTCGGTTCATTACTATGATTTAGATTAATTAAACGTTCGAATTTGTGTTGCAATCATTGGAATTTCATTTCTGGGATTTATGAGCTGGAAGAACTTTTCAGAACTTTCCTACTTTATGAAAAGTGTCCAGCAATCAATTTTCAAAATATCAATGTTTTACATAACAATGAGCGATTACATTCAACAAAGATGATCTAAGAAAAACAAGGTCTTCAGGTTTTGCCCCAAAAGACTGCTCCTTGGGAAAACTTTCTGAATAGAAAAACCTTCAATTGTGAGGAACAAGTCAGGCTGTTGAAAACTTCTTCCGGTTGAAAAAAATTGTATTCTCAAATGTGTTTTCTGGCTGTGATTTTCGAATTATGAAATTAAAACTTTTTAAAGTAGTAATTGCTTCCGGAAAAGTTGATTTAGTATCATTAAATATTTTATTCTTATATCGTCAATTTTTATGCAAATTATCACAACTCCTCCCCGAAGTCTTCTTCACCATCCGCCATCATTGTGCCAACCCCAGACGACCATCATGGTCTTGGTCCAACTTTTCGTTTTCCTCAAATCCTCATGAATCGTTTTTTCGTGCCTCATTTTCTCGCTTTATCGCGTCCATTGCTTCATTCCAAAGAAATATTCCTAGGATATTATTTCGTATTCGTTGGCACACTCGCCATACTCATTTCCAGTTTATTTACGCGCTGCCGTTGAATTATTAGCGCCAATTAAAAGTGATTTAGCGCTGGTAATACGCAACGATGCTTTTATTATTCTCCTTCACATTCATTTCCATTCCGTTTCTAACTAGCACCATCGGAGGAAAACTATACAGTTTTCATTTTCATTTTCATTTGTTTCGCGCTTTTATGCTCATGCTTTATGCCGTTTTGGTGGGCGAGCATCCAAGAGGCTTATTTATTATAATGACTCGCATTTTCTCTTCGGGAGATCCGCGCATATTTTTATCGCGAAATAAACAACGCAATTATGAGTGAATTCCAACACTTCTCGTCCTCGAATGACGTAATCAAGTGACGAGGCATCTCATTATGCTTGCTGAAGCCAAGTCTGCAGGGAATGAAGAATGCTTGCCGGAGGAAAAACGCCGGGAATTTATTCCTTCGGGAGGAGGAATGCGCGTTCGATGCGCGGCAATAATTTTTATTTTTCGCTTCGTGCAGCATATTGGAATCATTCGAATTATTCGAGTACACCCACGACTGTGGGAGTTAACAGTCGTCGTTAGCAATGCAGAAATAAAACGAGGTCAAAGTAATTATCATAATGAATAAATGCCTTCTACTAGCATCACTTCCGGAAATATTCCGGTGCTCTTTCCGTTCCATTCTCTTGGCGGCAACGATCCCATCCTGAAGGAGCAAACTAAATGTGCATGTTGACATGTCTGGATCGTAGCAAGGAAGGAAAAGCATTCGAGTTGACTTTGCACACAGAGAATTTGTTCAAACAAAGTTTGCATGTCAGAAATTCCCAGTGGTTCAAATTGTATGCAAGAAATTATTTAATTGTTTAGATTTTTCGCACTGGAATACCTTGAGGTTGTCCCCTCATGAGGGACTCTTCTTCGGATATTAAACGCATTCACGGATGGTTACATATTTATCGATTTTGTGTCAATGTCATCGACGATCATTTATTGCGTTAACCATTCAGAATTTGGTGGTTCAGTCGTTATGTGACTATGAGGGTTGAGGGCTCTTCATTGATGAGCATGTGTAGGTGGATGGAATGTGAATAAATGAAGGATATAATTTCAAAACTGTCACTGACATGTCCCAATGCATGTTTGGTCTCAAGCTGCGCGTTTTTGTCCAGTCCTCGTACATTTTTAATCAACACATCCGAGTGGTATTTTTTGGTAATTACAGACTGGCTTGTCGCCTGTAAATTATCAATGTCCATTCATGCCGAATATTTATAGTTGCAGTACCAACTGAAGCCAGCATTGTTAAAATATCAAAAAGTATTGACATCTGTCTGATGGTAATAACAAAACTTTTCATAGTGATATTTTTGTATCGGTAGTTAATGTGATGAGATAGAAAGAATGAAAATACTTCCAGGAAAAGCTTTCGAGTAGAAGAGAAAGAAAGAGTTCCAAGTGAAATTACTTCTTCAGAAAATCCGATGGAAAATGCTCCCACAGATTTTATGCCATCATCCATACGTTCCTGCGAGTCGAACAGTTCATATCCATTACAAACCGCGAATACGCTGCCAATGTACGGTTTCGCATGACAAATGCACATTTGGATAGAACAAGAAGGCGAAAACGTCCATGCAAGCATATTCCATTAGGACTCAAGTCTACCTAGTCTTCAGTTGGATGTGGAAGCTGATTTGCGAGATCTTGCATTTTTGCATTTCTGCCTTTGACTGCGCATTGCATTTTCCATGCGGTTGCAGCAAATTTCTGCACTCTATAATAAAATCATTTCCGTTCCAGTTCGTGCCTTCACAGCACACTGGAATTGCACCCACAAACCTACTTTCTCATGCAATTCTTCACACACATATCTCACACACTATTTATTCTGTCATAGTTTAAACTGAGAGATTTTTGAAAATAAAAAAATTTCATGCACTTTTTATACAGAATTTACAGACTGAATAAGTACTCTAAACAAAGATTTGCAAATTTGCCATTTATTATTTATATTTTTCATGAGTTAAAATTCATCGAAACTATTTATTTACAGTCATCAACAATATATTTTAATATACTTGTAATAATGAAAAACTAATTGGCAAATAAATGAAATTCACATGCAGTTTGTGATTTATTATGTCGCATTTTTAAACAGAAATACAAGAGATTTGTTTGTAAATATTTTCCAATCAAATTTAACGCTGTTTAATTTTAATATTTGAAATTATGACATGTGAATTGCATCACATGTTACATATGATTCCAGAATTAAATTTATTTTATATTTATTTTATATTTCCTCCTGCCCTCTCGTCCCTCCGCATCCTCTGTTACCGTTATGATAGCATGTAAAAACTATGCAAATTTCCGGTGTATTCTCTCGCCCGTTTTTTTCATGTTTATTTTGATATTGTATATTCGCGTACTTTGTTCTCTATGCATTATTAATGCAATGACATAAAACGTTCGGTCAAAACATTTTAAATAAACGCAATAATAATAAAAGCGTTGCCTGGGCGAGCTGTTAAAAGCGGGGGCGTTATCCACCCCCGGTTGCATTGATAGCAATACAGTAGACTGAACCGTGGTTTATAAAATTGACACATTATGCCGGAAACGAACCATGGGCCCGACACCAGGCGGTGAATTTTAATAAAATTCCGCCACGTGCAGACAATACACGCATGAAATAAGCAAAAATGGTCGAGGAGTGGGAGGTAAATGCAATTGTTAGCAATAAAAGCGTTCAACAAATTGCAAATAAATGCGCTGGGAATTAATTTATTTACACGACCGTGCTTGACATACAGTAAAATAATTGAAATAGCAGTGGGCATCTGCTATGATTTCCATTATTGGAATTGCATTTAAACATTGATTGTTTAAAAATTAACTATTATTTAAATTACTGCACTTTGCCAATTGCTTTTACAGATGCTTATGTTTTTTCGGCTTTTTGATAACAGGTAAAAAGAAATATGAAGATTGGAATAACAAAATACAAAATTTCTAAAAAATTTGCAAATTTAGGCGGATTGACGACAAGGCCAATAGCATTTTCGGTTGGAAATTTGCAAATGTCTAAATTCCAATCGAAAGTGCACTAAATTTCCTATAAAATACACTTTGGTCCAGTCAGATCGGACTTCCGGAAGTTCAGATAATTTTCAATTAGTATATAAGAGTTATAATTAATATTTGCCAAATTGACGACAATACCAAAAGCATTTCCGGTAGGAAATTTGTTAATGTTAAAATATTGGTTACAAGTACACTAAATTACCTATAAAATAAGGTCCTAATTATTAGAATTGGCCTTCCGGTTCCGAGATAATACATAAAGG
>JARJDZ010003935.1:0-24854 GCA_030264555.1 Aleochara sp. GC000083 | reverse complement strand
TTTGCACATTTTCAAAAAAGTTTCAGGATTTTCAGGAAATGTTGTTAGAAATATTTGGGCACTAATTCTGAATGAAACGCAAAAAAAATCAGTCAAAAAGTCCTATTACTTTTCGAGTAGGAATAAATCATTTATGTAATAACATGGCACTTGCGGCCATTTAGCTACTCACAGTCAAAATAATACTAATAGTTTCAATATGCTGCTAGAAGCACCTCGTCAGTGTAGCAAAAACCTCTTCTATCACTTCTAAGAATGGAAACTCAATTTAAGAACTAACAAACCGTGGAAGGAGATATCGCGACCTTCCACGTTACTTACATGTGTTCATAAAATTTTATCGTATGTATGTTTGGTTGCCTATAATGACCAAAGGTTTAAAACTTGGCTAAGCTAAACTTTTGCTATTTGACACCAGGTGTCGTTAGTTACTCCTAAAATTATAATTAACAAAATTTGTTTAAAATCTAAATATTAATTAACACTAATCGACTAAAATACCAAACATACATAAATTTAAATTATTTATAACTCGCTCTCTAGTTTTTTTCAAAGTTAGTGTTCAATAATTGAAATTTTTCAGTTATCTGCACCCTGATCGCTTTTATGACAATGAGCCAATCCAATTAATTTAAAATATTTGTGCATTAAAGCATGTGTCTATACTTTAAATACCAAAGTATATTATCAACATGATCATTAAAATAATGCACCTTTGCTCAGACAGATAATTTTAAAAGAAAAGGAATAAAAATTCTACTTACAGTTTTAGTGTGGATCCATTCATTTGGCATTGATTCCATTATGCAAATTTCGGCATGAAGTACTTTGAAAATGCAGTACAAACTTCAACAATGCTTGAAGATCCTATAAGAAATATAAAAATAATGCCCCAATATTAAACAGGTATAAAAATAAATACCTTGCAAATATTGAATGCTGCTGAAGATTCCAATAATAAACCCAATTGTTGATGCATAACACTGTTAGGGTAGTATAAGACAGAGATGACCACAATACCATGATGTCCAAATATCCATTGCTGTGTCAGTTCCTTAAAATTGTAGTGAAGAACCCACCATCGACTGTAACTTCTAAAACAAGAACAGATATGTAGTAAAAGTAATTATGAGTAAAATATTAAACCTTATACATTTGTTTAATAAAATTGAAATTTCATAAATCAGATTACGTTCGCGTTTTCGCACTATGTATGCAATGTGTTGGATTATTTATTTGTATACTTCCATAAGCAGTGTGCTATGATAGTTTCTTCATGTATGGAAGTGTGAGGTTATATCATATTGTGGAAACCGACTTAAAAAGTTTGAAGTAAAAATGCTTGCAAATAAATTAAAGCATCTTAATTTGCGGACAATTGTCGGACAGAAATTACGATGTTTGGGGACAGTTCCACATACAGAACCTGAACCAGGTAATATTTACATTAAACACATTCTGTCACAGCTAGTAAAATCCCAATTTTAGTGCTAGAAGACTCAGGCAAAGCAGATGTTTTAAAGCATCCAGACTACTTCAAGGTTCACAATTTATTTACAGTTAAGGATTTGTTTGAGGCAAGAGTGCACTATGGGCATAAAATGGGCTCAATGGATGAGAGGATGAAACCATACATATTTGGCTCTAGACTGGATCACATAATTTTCGACTTGGATAAAACAGCTGAATACTTGAGAAGAGCCTTAAATGTAGCTGCACATATTGCTTATAGGGATGGTATAATATTGTTTCTACATAGAGGTGCACAGAACATGCACATGGTTGAAAAAACTGCACTGGAGTGTGGAGAGTATGCTCATACAAGATTTTGGAGAGGAGGCATCTTTACAAATGCTGAGAAACAATTTGGTGCTGTGACAAGACTGCCTGATCTCTGCATATTTATGAACACATTGAATAATGTATTATTGCCACATACTGCAATTAGAGATGCAGCAAAAATGGGTATTGCAACAATAGGTATTGTAGATTCAAACTGCAACCCTAATCTAATAACTTATCCAGTGCCTGGCAATGATGATTCACCAGCATCTATGGCATTATATTGCAAATTATTCAAGGCTGCTATTCTCAGAGGCAAAGAAAAAAGAAAAGAAGACAATGCATAATGTACAAACAGCTTATAACTTTTCAATAAATAATTTAAATTAGGTTTATACCAGAGTGTGCCTTTCATACCTAAATTTATACAAACACTGAAATCGAAACTGTGAACGCAAATCTTTATCAAAAACATTCAAATCTTAATTTTGAACGGAGACGGATAATTTATCAAAATCATAGTTACGTACCAAAATTACAGAGCTCGTGGGTGGTCATTATTTGAAGGGTTTGCAGGGAGTAAAGATGGCAATTACTCCCTCTATTCGTTGGCCTTGAGCAAAAGTATTTATCTGTAAAAAATCAACACGAAAATTATAGTTGCTAGCGTGTTTTAGGTCAGTGATTGTCTTGTTTTAGAATATTTGTTTTGTTAATTGTGGTAAGAGCAGAAAAAATGATGGAATTAAATCTGGGGACTTTCACATTTCGAACTATAGGGTGGTGGACCTGGAAGGCAAGACGCAAAATGTCAAAGTTAGCGATCACTTATAGGTTATTCATTATGTAGAAAATAATTAATTCGCAATCAGCCGTCTGTAAATTCCGCAGTATATGTGAATGTGTTATTGACGAAGTGTTAATGAAACTTATATAACGCAACAGAATACACAAGCCATCGCAGATAACGTGGTAGCTTGCATTTCTCAGCAAACGTTTTGGTGGTATGTTACAGAGAGTGTCGAGCGTTTCAAGTGCACCAGGGACACGCAACCAGCCCCATTCAGCGCTACGCAAGTAAATAAACAAAATGCCACCGTCCGCCAAGCAGCGCAAGATCGCCGTGATGGGCTGCAAGTCGGTGGGCAAGTCCTCGCTGTGCATCCAGTTCGTGGAGGGCCAGTTCGTCGACTCCTACGATCCGACCATCGAGAACACGTTCACCAAGTCGACGCGCGTCAATTCGCAGGACTTCGAGCTGAACGTGGTGGACACGGCCGGCCAGGACGAGTACTCGATCTTCCCACATCAATACAGCATCGACGTGCACGGCTACGTGCTCGTCTACAGCATCACCAGCACGCAATCGTTCAAGATCGTCAAGCTCATCTACGACAAGCTGCTGGACATCGTCGGCAAGGGGCATGTGCCCATCGTGCTCGTCGGCAACAAGACGGATCTGCACATGCAGCGACGCATCACGCCCGAGGAGGGCAAGAAGCTGGCTGAGAGCTGGAACTGTGCGTTCCTTGAGACATCAGCCAAACAGAACTCCTCTGTGTCGGACATATTCCATATACTGTTGAACGAGATCGAAAAGGCGAACGGCAACATACAGGAGAAGTCGAGCTGCATCATCTCATAGATCAATTTTGTAAATGTTTCAGGAATCCCCCACATGATGATGAATGGGTTCGTTTGGTGTTTTTGTCATATACATTTGAGTTTTGATTGTTTGCTTGAGTTTTTTGTGATTGGATAAGCTTTAACTACGGATACTTTCTCGGTAACGAAACAACCACAAGGAACAGGGCTGCAAAATTTGATACCAACCACTGTTTGTACAAGTGAAGCAGACTACATTTGAATGTGAACTTCTTGCATATGTCTTTTTGTAATACAAGTATGTTTTAATAGCGTTAGTATCATTAGTTGATGACATGTAGTATATAATATATATAGCTTTTATATTTTAATTGTCCATTCTTGATGTAATTTATGTTAAGTAATATGGACAGTATATCAGGTGGATTCATCAGGAGAGCAATTCCTGAACCTTATTCACCTTCAACAAATGTTAAATAATCTTATTTCAATTTTAACTTTATTGTTAGCCTCTAGTTTATTGTTAGTCTTAATCCACGTCTTCTTATTTCAAGAAATTAAAACAAATAAAAACTGTAAAAACGACTTCCTGGTTGATACTATTCATGTTACATAAAATTATATACGAAATTGTAAAATATTCTGTGTAAAAAAACAACTTCAACATTGAAAGTGTTGTCAGTTTCCCATTATCTGAATGAATGTCCATGAATTCGATATTTATGTTATCAAATAAAATCATATGATGGTGATGCTCGTTTAATGTTAATATTATTCGCGCAACAACAGGCGCAGCCAAACACTGAAATTATCATCATTCGTCTGCGCGCGTGTTTGTAGTTTTAAAGCACGCACACCTAATACAGTTATATTATTATATTGCGACTTCGTTAGCATTTTCATGACGTAATATGCGGACAATTGCGACGCAATAGACGTGGTAGACCGTCTGCGGCGAGGATACATCCGCCAGACACGTGATTGCCGAGAAATTATTTATATTTGCAACCATATACAGCGAAATACGGTGGGAATTGCGCAACAATTGGACGGAACTTGCACGCTAGCTCGACGCGACTGTTCGCGGCTGACGCTGGTTGATGAGTGAGCAATGAGTAAGTAGTTCGCAATTGTTGCAGGTATGCAAATTCATCGTCATTGCCGCCAAATGACTTTATCAGGTAGCGTGTGCGTTGCCCGAATTGAGCTGATATCGGTATTTCGTCACTTGGTTTTGATGCTACCGTTGGTAAAACCCAATTGCATTTAAAGTTGTAAGCAGACAGCTCTATTGAAATGTTTATGCCATATGTTTCATTTTATTCATTGTTTGACTGATGGTAATTTGAATTGAAATCTTCTAAATAATTATTACTAGGCTTTCAATAATGAGATCTCTTCAAAATATGAATATGAAATGTAATATAATTCAAGAATTACAATTAATCATAAAAGGAGAAACAATTTATATGTAATATTATTATGGATATATCTTTATTTTTGAATATTTACTAGTAATAATAATAATAATTATTTTTGAAAGTAAATCCAACATGAATTGAAGTTGTGTATTGTGGGTTGCCTATAATAAACTCCATGAAAGATACTTTTTGAAATTGTACAATTCAAAAATTTTTGAATTCCTGAATTTACTGGGTTATTAAAGACGTTTTTAATTTAACAAATTATTAGTTAAGTTTCCCCTTTAAACTATATTTGTTAATCGTTTGAATTGAATCCTAAAAAAGAATTAATAGAAACGTTGTTTTGTACAATTCATGAAATTATAAATCAGGTCCTACAAATCGAAATAAAAAGATGACTGAAGAAAGCAACAGAAAAATGCTGAGGGGTTGAAAGTGTTTCATCGTTTTTGATGTGTGAAGCCCGAACAAAAAACACTGCGTTCATTGATTTCCTCTTAGAAATTGCGTTGCGATTGTGAACATTTTCGCGCCTGCATTCTTATTGAAGAAAGCTAGGGAGGGTTGGTGAAATGAGAAAATGCGGTATTTCTATGGCATTCCATTGAATCTCACACACGAGCACAATTTATGAAATAAGAAACCGCAAGAAATAGCAATACAAATACGAGATATTTGTACGAATTCGAGAACGTACAACGTACTTCACATTATATTCCTCCTACACGAAGAATGCAAAGATATTATTTCTTCTAACGTCTGGCATGTGCTGGACAGTTCAATAATACAAATATCTATATTCGAGTGGACAGTCCTCAGAATGAAAATGAGGGTTGAGTGTCCTTTTCAAGAAGTTCCACAAATCAATTTCCCTTCTATTGTTGGGAATCTTTAGTTACCACAAGCGGATTCAATTAATGCATGTAAAGTTTTATTCTAAACAACTGAATAGTTAAAAGAAAATAGAAGTAAACTGATCAATTGATCATAAAAACAAACCTGGAAAAGTTTCAAAACTTTTGGATTGTTGTTCTATAATAATTACATAATACTTGACTGCTGTACTGAACAATGAACAACGAAAGTCAATTTCCCCTCAATTGTTAAACATTTTTCAAACCTCCACAAACGGCTTCAATCAATGCTTCCTAGAAATATTGTCTGATCCGACAGAGTTCATTTACGAGACACTGCGTTTTGATAAATGTTATATTCCATTTCAATCGTCCCATCGAGTCTCTTATCAAGTAAACGGTCGCAATTCGGAAGCAAGTGGAACGATAGGGACAATGGGGGAGCATTAGTGCGCGCGTAATTCAATATCAAACCAACAATCGCGAACGAAAGCGCGCAGATTGAGCACACAACGAACATCTGCACTGATATCGGCATGGGGCGCGGATTCTTCGACAAAGTACTCATCGCCAGCATGGTCCACCACCCGAATCAAAACGCTTAATTGACGAAGGGAATGGGCGCGACACATTCCGATTTGCACGTTGTGCGAATGTTCTTGCGTGTGCGGTGTACATCAAGGGGTGGCAAAATGCACTTACCTCACAATTCCAAATAATAGCGTTCGGCAACGTCGACGACAACAACGGCCATCCTGGCAGCATTTGCGCGCATGAAGACAATTGCGAATGACTCTCCTCGTTGGGGGTGCCCTGCAGGCTCGGCGAAGCGTCGCATAATTTGTATTGACTCGCTATAATTACAGACCTGCAACAAATAATAGGATGTAAAAATGCGTGCTCATATAAATAACAATAGCGGCAAACATTTTCATTACAACGCAGGCGAAATTATATAGCACAGTTGATGCAGTAGCATTATTCAGTCGGTTGTCTTTAACGATGCATTCAACACACTTTTTCCATCACTCTAATCTTTTATGTTTTCTTTATACTTTGCGGGTTGATTATTTTCGTGGTTGAAGCAGAACTAAATCGTGGCGGGAGTAAAGTCCACACATTACTCCCTCCCATGTATAGTCGGTCTGGTGCGATTTGGTTTTATGAACACTGTTTCGCCAAGTTTCAAACCGCGGGAGTAAAGTGCTACATATAGAAGAGGGAATAAAGTAGTACTTTATTCCCTCGTTTGCTATATCGGGGTACCACTGTAGTTCAAGTTGACATTTTGAAATCGCGCCACTTAATTTTCAGGTTTACAATGTTATATTATGCAAAATTATATAAGAAATGAGTTAAAAACTTTAAAAATGAAGACATCTTGCAAAAATTTGGCTGCCATAAACCATGTAAACTAAAAATTGTTGAATCGAACAGATATTATAGGCTAGTATTGGCCATATTTATGCTTCGCAGTAAATATAGAAGATGTGATAATCATATTCGTAGACAAAAATTGAGATTAATTCAACTCAAACAAAGTTTGTAAACTATTTTTGATATATTTAGAATCACAACTATCAAACTGCAGATTGTAATTACAATATTTGAAACTAAAACCCTTGTTTAATGTTTATCTAATTACATATGAGCAGTATTTAATTAGGAAGCAAATTCAGTGGACGAAATAGCGGCCTTACAGCTAGCTGCACTTAATGTGCATCCTTCTCATAAATACGGCAATTACTGACTTCTGCATCAACTAATTTGCGATCCTAAGAGGAGTGCGCACTGCATTTCATTGCACCGCATAACGACGATGGAGCAATTTCCACTCCAACGACCATTTGCATTCAATATCGCAATTTGCAGTAGCTTCTGCTACCCGTTGTTATCATTAGGCGAGGAAATCCTTGCGGCAGTCACTCCGGACCGTATTTTTCCTGCTCGATTTATTGCGCTGCATGTTGACCATGCCAGGAGGAAAAGTAATAAAACCTTACGCGAAAATCTCCCCAAAATTTTCATTCGATACTTTTCTATGACCCAATACAAGCTCAATAAAGATATCCCCAAAAGCTTTTCCAGTTCCAAACAAACATATGAATACAATTTTAAAGATAATTGCAGTTTAGAGAAATCAAATGCAACGAAACAGTTAAGAAAAGAAAAAGGTATCAGAAAATAATATGTTAATAAATTGGGAAGAAGAAATTTGGTATGTTACATTCAAAATTTGGGATTTTGGATTCAGAATGCACGGGAATATTGTACAAATCAAATTTAGGGTGGAACCAACGAGGCATCACATGCAGAAATCTAATATAAGCGCTGTTATCATAAGTGCATCGTGAGGGTGGATAATTTTGCTTATCCCTGGTATCAGCAAATAGTTCGACATGCACGTTGAAGATCTCTGAGCATTAGTCATACTATTTTGCTGGTGGGTTTGCATGGCGACAGGGCAAACGTTGACTACTGAGCCTTGCTCCTCATCGTTCCGTTCGATTTGCTCGCCCCTCGAAGCATATTTGCACGAACCGATCGCAAAATTCGCAACTTGCAACTTGTGTCCATCTCCACCCATAACTTCCTCCTCGACGTTTTCTTGCTGTTCCGTCACGGGCTCCATAGGTAATAAGATCGGACATGGACAAGGCCTGCGACAGGGGGATAGGGCCCCATATCTTTGATGTAGGGATGGGCGGAAGTCAGTCAAGTAGTGTGCAAGTCCGAATTTACTTCCAGTTCCCCGAGGAATCGATGCAACCGCACGATGTGCACGAAAACATGCAGCCAACCCTCCGGAAAACCCATATACATATTAAGTAATAATCTTGAGTCTTTATTTAAGCACAGAAAGAGGGTTGCTATACGTTGGGCGTGTTGAGATTTCCACTGGAAATAGAGGCGTAGGGTTTGAAATTAATTCCAATTTTACGACGTGTCAGACATACTAATGAAGCTGTTAAAACGCAATTATAGTACTTTTTGGGGGACCCATCATTTTTTGATCGATTTTCAAGACTACTTTGAAAGTGGAATCGACTAGGAAGAAAATATACTCTCTCAAAAAGCAAAATTTGTCATCAGTGCTCTATGAATGATGACATTTGATAAGAGATGCAATTGCGAGCACTATCCCGCTTGATAATTACACTCGAATTGATCCAAGCTGACATCAATTAATAGATTTCGAATATCCGTTCCGCCTGCAAGCGCAGACACTTCAGCGAATTGCAGCATCCTCCAGGAATATGTCACCATCGATGACATCCAATAGGTGGATGAGATGCCATCGTCGTCGACGAGGTGTCCGTAGTAGTTTAAACTTCTCGAATTAAATTCAATTACGAGCGAAGCGCGAAAGACGCATTCGAAGCGTTGCTTCCACTCTCCGGTTCGGGCGACGATCACTTAGCCGATAGACTGCTAAAACGTTCAATGTAACATTAATCTCATTACGGCGAATTAGAGAGCAATTTTAGTTTAATGCTTCCATTACGCTTACGCAACGCGCGACAGGAAGCTTCAGCGAAACGATGCGATAGTTGCTGCTGTTCGAGTTTCGAATGCAATAATGTTTTCAATGTTTAGTTCCAATTACACGCACTATTTGGCTTGACATTTATTAATCGACCGCCAAACTAATATCAGCTCCATCATGGACCAACACTGATAATGTTTCATACTTTTTTGAATCATTTTAGCGCCAAAACTTTCAAATTTTTCCAAACTATTTTACCCCGTTATACAACTTACAATGCATTGATGTACATTGGTTGCCTAACATAGAGAATTTCATATCTTATGGGAAGTTGCTGGCAAAAAATGACTTGAACTTGAAAGCCAAAAATTGCATAAATTCACAATGCACGAGAAGAAAAGAGGGTGAATAATGTTTAGGGGGGTCCTTGGAGACTTCCACTCCACGCGTTATGCAATCGGTACAAGGCTGCAAGAAGACGAGACGCACAAAGAAATCAGCCTCTCCTAGAACTCGAGAGAGTATCTTGCAATTCACGTGAAATTGCGTTGCTTATTGGCAAAGTTCGACCCTTCACGCCGCCCTCGACGGCGGCAAAGCACGAATTAATACATTTATAGAGGCGGTAGGTGCTCGTTTCAATTTGAATTTCAAATTGATCTTCCTCGACGAGCACATGTATAAACCATAAGGGGAGCTCGATGCATTTGTAGACATTTTCAGCTAAGCTTGGCTTCGACTTGTTGATAACACATTTGAGCGATTGAAGGAAGAGCTACGAATGAATCAAATGGGTTAATTACGAAATGCAGTTGGTGAAATTTTCCGCAGGAAAAACCTCAGTTTTCAGACGGGTTGGTGCCAATGAACTCGGCGAACTCAACGAACTAATTATCCTTAACTCCTAATTAAGTCCTTTCGCACCTTTGCCCATTCAGAATTTTCATGCTGTGGTCGTCGTAATTTTCCTTCTTTTAGCTTGATTCGGATTTACTTCACGCGCCATGAAATCAACGAGATGTTCCCTGTGAGCTGTAATTAGCGCTGTTTTACATCAATTAGTTATGCTTGAAATATGCGGTATTAATGCATGGAAAATCAGGGGTTTTCAAAGTTCAAAGTTCTCACACTTGCTTTTCGAATTCTGAGATAGATGCATCAAAACTACAAAAATTGCAATCTACATTGAAGAATACAAAATTACACACAAGAATGAATCAAAGCCAACTGGAAATTCAATACTTCATGAGACCTAACAACATGCATCATTTACATACATATTTTTCAGCATGCCCACAATTTAATCAGAAATTCTCTTCGGTTTTTCATGCATTAAACCCCATCCAAAATGATTACAACTGCTCATGCATGCTAAATGAAAATGCGCTACAGTTCGCCGAATCTAAAGAGCCCTTCGTGGCTGTTTAGTTCCAGTTAGACCAAATTTAAATGCGACACATCTACTGCATTTCCACAACAGCCTCACAACTTACAACATACCGTCAAGCACACGAATGCTTGCTGAATTCTGCTTCCCATTATCAACCCTCATGCGGACTCGAGTGCGGAAATAGAAAGTTCGTCCCAAAACAATATCATTTCTGATTGAATTCACCACGAGCGGATGTTGTTCGCGTTCCGTTGTGTCCAGCGACAACGCATGTAATCTAGCACCAGAGAACGCCGCTTACACCTTCAAATAATAATGTTTGTGACGCGACGTGCTGAAATATCGTGCAAGTAACAATGTTGTTGAAAAGCGTGCAGATGAAGCAACTAACAACTCGTACCCGTTTGCAGCGCCGTTGTTGCAATTCAAGCGAAATATTTCGTACTCCATATTGTTCTCTTGCATACAGCACCCAACAATATCTGAACCTGAGAGTTGGCGATCATGTAGGGGCACCGAAATTGTGGAACCTGCGAGTTTCGCATTCGCATTTGATTCATTATGCACTGATTTGGACTGGGAAGCGTTCATAACTTGCTTTTGTACCAAAAACGTAGAGAATTGTTGCATTCAATAAAATGCATATGTCCGCCATTTGCGATAGTAGCGAGATAGGTTGCGAAATCTGCAAGGAAATTGCAATGATCAGAATGTTACTTTACCTTTTGTTTCAGGGTCTGGATTGTTGCAAATTGTTGTCGCTGGCCTTCTTCGTAGCGGATGGGATGGAATAATGTTGATTTTTCGTTGTTTCACTGCACATTTTCGCTAATTTTAGTTGGCCGCGATTTGCACGAACTGATAGCTGCAAAATCTGCAAAATGACGTATAACATAACCTTCAAATGTTTTGACTAATTTTTTTAAATATTCTTTTTATTTAGCCAAAATATGTTTGAACCAATTATTTAAACGATAAAAGAACAAAAATCAACATCAAGTATAATTTTTATATTAAAATCGCTAATTTTTTTAATTAGAAAATTATTGTAATTTTCCTATACAACTATAGGGGGCGCAAGTTGTTTTGAAAAGTTTAAAACTTTTCAAATATAATTTTTTAAAACTAAAAATACGATAAAATATAAAATTATGTATGCATCAATGATGAGATATTCAATAAGAAGTTTAAAAAAGTATTATACTTACAAATGAAGTGCAATTATAGGTATTTGTGTTGAAAATTTCACAGTGAAGTAAACGCACGAAGGAGAGGATTTAATAACTTCCGGTGCTTTCAACCGCTCGGAAGCCGGGAAATGGCAAGAAGGAAAAGGCTCTCGCGTGTCTCGCACCCTTTTTACCACTTTTACGCCGAAGAAATGCTTCTAATCGCAGGTGAACGCAAAAACTTTGCCAATTTGCGCACGTCGTTCAATCCGATGTCTGCTCCAGCAGACATTTTGCAATTTGGTTCAGTTTTCTTATTAATTATCAACGCTCTTAATGCGCAGAAAAGTTTCGACATCGTTTTCTAATCGGATAAAACGCTGAGATGAAATTTAACAAATTTGAGGTCATTTTGAAGGAAAGCTAATGAAACGTGTGCAATTAAATCTGCGAGACTGCAAAGTAAATAAATACGAGAAGGTATTGACATCCTGCAGCAGGATATTCATTTCCTTTTTCCTCTCCATCGTTTTGCCCGGTTGCGGACCGATAGAGGAGATCTAGTGCAAGAAGTGTTGTACAATTGCTTTCGATTCGATTCCATCTCGCTTTGAACTCGAACAGTCGACAATTCCATCGAAATCGGGATGGCGTGTTGAACGCAATACTGAGCATCAACAGTACTGGAAAACGTGGAGAATTCCCTGGGATTCGTATCGCTTCTTTTTTCGGTCAAAGGTGGAATTCAGTGATTCCAAACTTTTTTGAAGGGTTCAAATTTCAAAGTGACGTATCTTTGGATAGGATTGCTCTGGAGAGTTGATTTTGGGCTTAATCAATTCCCCAAGATATTAACTATAATATTATTTACTGTTTATTTGTTTAAATTTATTTTTTTGTTGTAAAAAGTTTCAATAAATCAAAAATATCAGTTTTTTCATAAAACTACTTGTATTCTTTGTAGATTTTAATAAACTTTAGTTTTTATATCCGAAATTGATTCTTAAAGGTTTTTTACATCATTTAACCTAAGAATCATGAAAATCGATCAATGGGTTCTAAAGTTATGACGTTTTGAATTTTCTGAAAAATTTTTGTTGAATCATAAAATTTCAAATCAGCATATCTTTGGATTAAATTGTCCTAGGAAGCTGATTTTTGTCTTAATCGATTTCTCAAAGTCACATCTATTAGTTTATCTACTAATATAATGATAACAATAATTTTCTTTACTCTAAAAATTATTAATTTTAAAAATTTGCAATTTTTTTCAAAAAAGCCTCCTATTTTCTCAAAAATCTTCAAATACTTGTTTCCATACTAAATATTGATAGCTACTGAAATTTTATATCAATTACTTCTAAAATCATCAAAATCGGACCAATAGTTTAAAAGATATGACTCTTTGATAGGTTCCGAAAATTATGAGGAATTTGAATGTATAATGAAGATGAAAAGAAAATTTGAAAATTTCAAGGTTAGAATTTTCCCAGAACGGTAATTTTGGGTTCATTTGATTCCTTAAAATATTCTTCATTATATAATATTTCCATCCCCTCATATGAAGTTACTAAAAATTGGATAATTTCTCCAGAAAATTCAGTACAGAAAATGACGAAAGGATAAATAAAGTATTTACGATTTTTAAGGTTCTACAAGTGCTAATGAAATTATTCCAATTAGCATAGTTATAGATCATTAGAATGGTATGTTATTGTTCTACAACATCCTTTTTACAGATTCTTAATAGCTCAAATAGTTTAGAAGTTATCATCAAAAGAAATTTTCCAAATTTTGGAGTCCTTCAAAGAGATATCTGGATGGAAAATTTTGAGCCCCACTGGATCTTTCCTTCGGCGGTGTTTTCCCCATTTAGTTGCCGAATTCCTTCGGGTGGAAGTTGCCGATCGGTGTGCACACATCGACAAGCAACAAGAAGGGCGGCCGTCTGTACATAAAGGAAATAAGGAAATGTTCGCCCGTCGATGCTGATTGCCAATTTATAACCCTGCGGGCGTTTGATTTCGTCCTTTCGGCACGTCGTTTTTATTTCGCCGAAACATGCATTTTATTACGCTTTTATTTCCGCTCATATTTATTATATGCTTATGAAAATATGCCCTCCAGGTCTTCCCGTCCGGAAGAACGCCCAAAGGAAGGAGCGCGAGATTCAATTTGAAGTGTTTTCCATCCGAAGACGTGTGGACGTAATATAAAATAAACGCGCTGGTAAAATATTTAAATGTGAGTGAGTGTTTTCTCAATTTATTGGAGCCGATTTATGAGACGACTGGCTAATTTCGTCCGATGGTTTATTGACCATAAAGACGTCCGCGAGCGCATAAAGCATCCGAACGCGATGCGATCTTCCAAACACAAACAGAAAGCCGAGTGGAATATGTTTTACTTGCTTGACAAGTCCAAACAACAGTTTGGGATGTTTGGAAGTTTCCATGTAAATGATTGGGTTTTGGGGAAGTCATTAGAAGATGTTCTGAGATCCCGAAATTTTGTTGTTCAAAAGTTTCAAAGAAGTTCTTCGTATATTCAATTTTCAAGATCTTCCAGAAAGATCTCCTTGAAAATGGAGTTCTAAATTAAAAATATTTCTATTTCTAACTTTATTCCAGCCTTTTTTTATTTTCTAAACCTTTTGGAACCACTAAAATCCCATCTTTTTGGAACCCATCTTAAGAATCCCATTTCTTGATCTTTGAAAATAAAATTTTGAAATTTGTAAATGTGATAACAAAATTTGGAAAAGATATCTAAAACTGCAACTAACATTGTACCAAAAAATAAATAAATTTCAAAAATCCCTGAAAATTTGAAAAAGTTATAGGACTTTAAAACAATGAAGATATTTCAAAAAAATTCCCATTAAATTTTGCATTCTTCTTTATCTGATTATTTCTCCATGGGTATCAATGATAAAATTATATCACACATAAAATTAGCAACTAACAATTTATATAAAACGTAAAGTTTATAAATAATAATATGATAACAATTAAATTTCCTTGAAAATTGAATGTAAACTTTTCTACTATTTTCTAGAAGTTTCTTGAAGTGTCTAAAGAACAACAGAAGAATGAGACCAACAGCAGATGTTAAATCAATTATTCGTCAATGCGATAAACAACAACAAATTAGCAACTAATTAGCAATAATTAGTTTATGCGTTTGCAATTAGGGGGCGCTCGAATAAACGTTTCCTGTATACCACGCCAAATTCATCAATTATGAAGCACTCTATCCCGCAATCAGGACACTCAACCACAAAGCAATTCGGTTACCGCCCAGACATCTCCCTGGAACCGCTACCAGGACGCCAGGAATACAGGATAGCAGGATTCGGGATACATTTCAACCAGCATCGTTTGATTACATCCCGTTTGGGTGCTGACTTGTGTGCAAACCCTTTCATTCATCACTCACCAATGACTTTTGTTCCCTAGAGTCTGTTCCATCATCCCGTAGAGTTCCACATACAAGTTTTCAATAAATTCTGCAAAATTGTCAATGTGCAATTGAATTTTTCCTGGAAAAATTCGAGGGGGAAGTCTGAAAGTTGGAAATTTGGAATTTGAAATTTCGGGTTTTGCATGACGATTTGGAGGACTCTAGATTGAAGGGGGAAGTTATGGGAAGTATGAGTGACATGTGTAATGCAATTATTTGGCAATTTGCACGACGTCATGCGATAGGAACAACGAGTTAGCATACAATTAATGTGCAGATGAATCCAATCAAACATGCTGCCAATTTCGGGTATGTCGCTCACGATCTCGATGTCACACAAAGCTCGAATTAATAAACCTTGACGAGCTAGGTAGGCAAACAAAGGAGCAATTAGTAAAGTCATTTGCGAGAATGCATCAATGTTTGCACGGGATGCAAATTGGATTATTTATTAGCTAATTGAGTTGTTGTTTGTTCCGTTTGAAATGTGTTTTTTGTAATGAAGTTATTCATACTGATGCAATTTTTTGTTTCATGCTTTTATACTCTTTAATTCTAACTTTAGTTTAATTGGTCCAATCGTTCAAAAGTTATACGTAGTTAAAGAAGCGAAAAAAGCAAAAATTTTGCAATTTAGCACCCCATTTTTGAAATTCGGTTATTTCTGGATCCTGCACAGATTTGGGACTATGACCAATATCATTTTTTCGTCAAAATATCATAAATGCCCTTTGAATCATCCAAATCGGTCCATTAGTTTCGGAGATACGAAAAATTTTGAAAACTCGAGCAACAAACTTTTTTCAATTTTTTTTTTCAAACGTGATTCCTGCTCCTCCCAGAACCAAAAGAGGATGAACCCATACATTTTTGGAAAGTGCTCATCAAGATCTACAATTTGGTTCTAACTTCAGTTTAATTGGTCCAACCGTTCAAAAGTTATACGCATTTAAATGAGCGAAAAAATTTGCAAAATTCAGTTGATTATAACTTCCAAACTAGAAAAGTGATATCAAATTACATTGCATCATTGGATAGGATATGAAAACAGGTATCTTATGAAACCAAAGATTGTTATCAATATCTAAAACAATTTGATACTGAGACGCTGAAACTAAAACTTGCTTTAACTTTTTCTTTACTTCTTCAAACTTCTTAATTATTTATCATCAACTTTGAAACCTAGAAAGCTTTAGCTTGTACATCAATGATATAACACGTGAAGACCTTATTCTTGGCATCAATTGCCTTCACCTCGATCTGGTATTTTCCATATGGTACAGCAGGAACCTTCAAATCCTTTTCGAGTGCGTAAAGATTCAGATTATTGTACTCGCCTTTCGGAATGTCGCATTTCCCGCTAACTTTCGCCAATGCGTACACACTATCGCGAATTTTCGGCATGAATTCATCGAGTGATTGACAGATCGGACCTTTCTGATTGAGGAAGTTCTTCTTCCACGAGGATCCCGTCCATTTGGCCACGTTCGCTTCAAACTTTCCCAGAAAAATACATGTAAAACGATTTGAAATTGCAAATAATTATAATTATACCTTCCAATCCTTGTTGAAATCGACGGGCAATTTTAGGCTGGCTTTCATCACTTTTCGTTTTTGATTGTCCACTCCCATCCCCAATTTCAGATTGCCGTCCGTATTCGGGCATGGGTCAATTCGCAAAATTTCGATTTTGCCAATTGCTCCAAGCTAAAATACCAAATTGCAGAAAGTGTTTGATTTATTTTCAGATTTTAAGCTTACAGAATCTGGAACTGCCTCAACATTGACCCATGCTGCAAGGATAACGATGAAAAGTATGTTGGGTGACATTTTGAACTAAGATGACTTACTGATTGCAAATTTATTTTTATATGGATCAATATTGCAATAGCATGCAATATCCTATCATTGTTAATTGTACCACATGTTTAACACTTTTTCCAAGGATTTGCGGAATATATTGCTTTTAAACATGAAATATGAAATGTAAATAAAATTATTATTAATTTAATTATCTATTTGTTACAAGAGAAGTCGCACTAACATGATATTAATTAATTTTTATTAGGGGATTCCCTAAATAACTTTATTTTCTTACCAAGATCAAAAAGACCTTTCAAAATATTTCCATTAATATTAAATAAGATTTAATTTGTTATTTGAGGATATAATTACAAAATTTTTTTGCTCATATATTTGAAACCAAAAAATTTTATCTATAAATTGAAATACTTTAAAATTGTAGAGAAAATGTATTATATATTATAATAGTAAGATTTTGAAATTTTCAACAAAAATAATATATTTTTAAATTATAATGTCCTAGGATAAAAAAGCATATTTCTGCATACTTTAATTGATGATATTTTTCAAAATTAATTGGAATAACAATTTATTTTAATTTAAAAGGGAGATTATTTATGAAAACATTAATCTAAATATTTCTTCCAAATTTCTTTCTTTATATATTTCAACCTTATCAACTATAGATAACAAATAAAAGTTGATGATAACTGTATCCTCATTGATTGATAATGATAACATTTGACCAAGATAAATGATATCAAATTCCAACTAAAATATCAAAGATTTGAATATTTTGCAAATTCAAAAATAAATTACAGATAAATCTATGATAAAAAAATTACTAAAAATTATGAATGAAATGATAGTTATCAGTAATTTGGAATAAATTGGAAGCAATAAACTAAAATAATCTTCATAACATTTTCTTTATTTCTTAAGTTTCCATAAATCACCAATTTAAAACTCAGAAAGCTTTAGCTTGTAAATCAAACATGTAACACATGAAAACCTTATTTTTGGGATCTAGNTGGCTTTCATCACTTTACGTTTTTGATTGTCCACACCCATCTGAAGATTTATATTGGTGTCTCCATTCGCACATGGTTCAATTCGCAAGATGTCGAGTTTGCCAATTGCTCCGAGCTAAAATATCAAATTTCAGAAAGGATTTCATTTTAAGATCAATAAGATTAAGAGCTTACAGAATCTGGAAATGCTTCAACATTGATTAATGTTGCAAGGATAACGAGGAAGAGTATCTTGATTGACATTTTGATCTAGGATTAGTTACTGATTCAAAATTATTTTTATATGGATCATCATATAAATATCATGCAATTTTATGTCGATGTTTGTTGTATCTCATGTTTTTTTACATGGATTTGCTGGATATTGCTTTTAAACATGAAATTATTGTGTGAAAATAAAATTGTAAATAAATTAATTATCTTTTTGATACTAGAAGTATCACATTTACAATGATAAATATGAACAAATTTAAGGAAACTCCCCAATAATTTATTTAAGTTATTTTGTTAGTCATAATTTTAATTTAACTTTAAATCACTCAAAAAAATGTTAATAATATTAAAACTAATTGGGAGATATAAACTGACTATTTAATTTTATCAGTAATCAAAAAATTAATTAATTGACAGTACAAAATTTTGAAAAATTTCTTTTATTTGCTCATAACTTTAAAACAATAAAACCTGATGTGAAAATCTAAACACTTTAAGATAGTTTAGAAAATGTTCTTTCAATTGGAATTTAAGATTGTTTACTCCTCAATGAATATATAATATTTTGGAATTAAAATGTTGCAAGGAAAATATAATGAACAATTAATCTTCTACATTTAATTTATGATATTCTCCAAAAGAGAAAAGTGAATTTAGAAAGGAAAACAGATTATTTTTGAATATTAAATTTCTTTTCATATTAATAACAACATTTTAAATAAATAATTAAACAGAAATTGTTCATAATCCAAAATTGTCTTTCAAAATTCTTTTATTGCTAAATTTAAACCCAGTCACGTATAGATAACAACAAAAACAACTTCTGATTCTAGTTTATTGTACCATTTAATTAAAAAAATACTTTTGAGTTAACTAACTAAGTTTCAAAAGTTTTCTAAAGTTTTTATTGTTAGATTTTAAACTTATACAACTGAATATAAATTTTCAGATCATTTTTGATTGACTTTCATTTTATTTAAATATCAATAAGGAAAATAACATTTAAGGAATTGAAATAGAGATTTTTTTTCACAATTGGGAAAATCAAAATTAATATATTTTCTCCTGTAATTGATATCTCTTGGAAATTCTTCTGGAAAAAATAAATACGAATAGATGCCCAAAAAAATTATTTATTAAATTCCACCCAAAACTTATTGGACTTTGGACTCAAAATCTGCAACATAGCAAGCAACTTGCTTCTTGGAATCATCCTGAATCTTGAATTCAAGCTGATACTTTCCATAAGGAACTGCTTGTATCTCAAGATCTTTCTCCACTGCATAAATTTTGGTGGCATATTTATCAGCTTTGAAAGCACACTTGGTGTCAACTTTGAATTCCTTATAAAGACGATCGCGAACTTTGGCCAAATTGCTGTTGATGAATTCGCACATTCCCCCATTATATTTCATCACGTTTTTCTTCCAAACGGTTCCTGTCCATTTGTGCACAAGAGCAACGAACTATAAACAAAAACAATCCCGAAAATTTCATGTATTTGTTTTATCAAAGATTTTACCGTGTATTTTTCATTGTAATCTTTCTTCAGATCCAACGTTGCTTTGATAACCTTACGATTTTTGTCATCCCGATCTAGGGATAATTGCAGATCGTTATTTCCGGCACATTTCTCCAGTTTCATGATATTAATGTTGACAGGAGCACCCATCTGAAATGAGATGATAAGAAGTCAATTTGTAATTTGAACATTTGGAATTTTGCGTACGGATGGTCCAACTTGAAAGCTCTCATCTATAAGCAAAAAGATTGCTAATGCAAACAGAGATTTGCACAGATGAGCCATTATTGTGGGTGATGGGTTAACAACATTTGCATTTATATACGCTTTCATTGGTTTTATAATTTGTTTTTAAATGTAAATCGTGCTGATAGTGTAGATTAATTATTTTGGATTGGATGTGATAATTGAAATGGATTCATCGAGGTTGAACATGATAAAAACGTGCCAGAAGTCATTAAAGATAGAAAAACATAAAAAATGTTGGTTTCATTATTTAGATACTTATTTGTAAAAATTTTATGCATGATTTGAACATTTTTTATTGCATGTTAACTCGATCCAGATATATTTTTCTCCAGAACTGAAACGACAATGTAATAAACAATTTTGAAGTGCTTTTTGTCTAAAACATAGATAAAGGAAAAGTACAACAATTTGAGAGATGGAAATTAAATTAATAACAACAAAAATAGTCTGATAATAGTTTTGATCAAACAGAAATATGCAAATTGTATATTTGATTTATCTGTCCTATTTGAAAATCAAGAAATTTAAAAAATTCAATTTGAATAATGGTTTTAAAGAATCCCTTACAATATTTTTAATAATATTTTGCCTACGCCTAATAAAAAATAGAATCAAAATTATATTTCAAGATTTAGGTAAAGAAATCTTCAAAGAAATTTTGTATTAAGAAGAAAATATTAGATATTGAAAAAGGTAATAAAATTATTAAATTAAATTAATTTAAGAAGCGTTTATTGTTAACAACATAAATCAAATACATATTTTATCCACCAACTTTTTAGTTCCGTTTGCTTTCCACATCCAAAACTATACAAGCAATCTGTTTCTTGTTCTCATCAAGAACCTTAAAATCAACTTGGAACTTTCCATATTGAACCGTTTGAATTTTGCATTCTTTCTCAACTCCATGAATCGGTTTAATGGAGTATTTTCCTTTCGGGATTTTGCATTTTCCAGATATTTTGGCCGATTGGTAGCCTCGTTCTTGCAAATCAGGCAGAAAGTCCTGCAACATTTTGCAAAGTCCACCTTCTTGTTTGATAGTGTTCCGTTTGTATTCTGAACCTGTCCATTTATGTACGAAAATTTGGGTCTATAAAAAAGGATCCAAAATACATTCTTGAAGATGCATCATCATTTCCAATCCAAAAATAAAAAATAAAAATAAAACGTACAATGTATTTTTCGTTGAAATCCTTCTCAAGATTGATTTCGCCTGAAATTGCCTTTCGTCCTTTATCGTCCTTTGTCAGAGAAACTTTCAATTGGGGACTACCTCCAGGACATTCCCGAATGCTCAAGAAGTTTAAGGTTCCAATTGGGCCAGCCTTAAATTACAACTTTTAATTAATATCAAAAATATCAGTAATACCAAAAAATTTTCCAAAAAAGGAAAATACCGCATCTCCTGCTTCCCAGGATGGTTGAACCAAAGCTAAAACGATTGGAAATGCAAATTGTAGCAACATTCTATGTCTTTTACTTCTATAAATCAAATCACAATTTTTGAATTCGTTTTATATATATGAGCAAATTTAATAATGCATTTTTTCTATGGTAAACAACAAAAAGTGTTATAAATACAACTAAATTATTGGAAATTATAAATAAATATTTCATCAATTATGCGGTTTCTAATTTCCTGAACATGAAACTTTCATGCATGCAATCTAATCCTAAAAATAATTGAATTAATTACCATGGAAAAAAGTTATATAAAGCAACTCTTCATCAAAATTTCATTTCATGATAATAAGTCCTGATAAAAATGGTTCTCAAATCGTTAATTTTCAGTTTTCTAGTTTTGATAACTAAAATAAATTGTGATGTACTGCAATTCTTAATCGAGTTATTTACATATTTCAATATTTTACAATTTTAGCAAGGTCCTTTGAAATTAGTTGCAGTAACAGAATGTCCAGTAGATAATCCAAATATTCCTGCTGGATTGGATCTTAAAGTGGAGGTCAAAGAAAAAGGAGTATCCGGGCATCTTATCATTCCATTTGATATCGATGATGATATTGATGTATAAAAATTTTGGCAAATTTTTGTTTGTTTTTTTCTCTTAAGATTTTAGTTTCTATTTTATTTTCATTTTTAGTATGAGCTGAGAACTTTTAAATGGGTGGATGAAAAATGGGTGGATGATGGTTTCAATATGCAGGGAGGGTTTTGTGATACCTATGAAACATTTTTGCCCAAAGTAGCAACAAAAGTTTCCGACATGTTTGGACTGAAAAGTCCTTGTCCTATTCCAGCTGTAAGTTGCCGTCGAAATTATTTTTTGAAATTATTCATATTTACAAGGTGTTTTCATCATTTTTGATTTGTATTTTAGGGGAAATATGAAGTGACTGACTTTGAACTAGAGTCTACAGATCTTGATTTGCCAAAATTCACTGAGAAAATGCATGTGAAACTTCAAGTTGTTTATAAGAAAGATGATGTTCCAGTCATTTGTCGTGAATTCGAAATCAAAAATTGATTTAATTGATTGTTCATGTGTGAAATTAGCAATTTTTTGCCAATAAATAGAAATACTAGTTCAATGTCGTTGGAATCATCCAAATAGGTTGAGTAGTTTTCGAGATATGAAGTTACATTCTATAAAAAATTGCCGCCCCCGAAAAATTTATAGTATTTCCACCCCCAGTATTATCTCCAATGGTTATGGAAGCTATAGAAGTTTTATATCCAATCATATTACTTGTATATTTAAATATAATTATGATTACCTGAGAAAGTAATTTTTTGAAATAAAATTTCCTTATAATTTTTAATTTTCTGCCGCCCCCTTGAATGTTAGAGCTATACCACCCCTGAAACATTATCCATATCGACTTATTTAATGTCTATACCAAATTTGATCCACATTGAAAAAAATTTCGATCCCATTTCTTCGATTTTTGCTATAAATTAATAATAAAATGCCACCCCCAGACACTTCAGTTTACAAGCCTCCACCCCCAATATGTTAATCATCTTAACACCATTAGTTTATATTCCAAATTTGGTGAAAATCGGCCGAGCCGTTTTCGAGAAAATCCAATACAAAGTAAAAATATCAATTATTATAAAATATAAACATTAATAATTTATAAACAAATTGATTCCAGATGCTGTAAATCTGTAAATATCTTCATAAATATATAATAAACAAACCCTGAAAATTTGAACATATTTGGTTGGATAGTTTCCGAGATATTGATGAAAATGTAATAAGAAAAACATCTCACTTCGAAAAAAATGGAATTTTTCAAGCCGCTTAAGGTCGTTGCTAAGGAAGACCAAACTCGTGAGTTTTAACCTTAGCAACAGCAATGTAAATCAAATGGGAGCCGCCATCATGGATTTTCAAGGTTATGTTTCCGGTATTAAGTTATTTGGTTCAGCAATTGCCAATGCAAATTCCCATAAGAGATTATTTTACGTATAACTCGAAAAATACTTGACCGATTTTGATGATTAAAAAAGCATTTTAAAGGGCGCGATGTAATCTATCGCTTCACAGAATTTGATTTTTCAAAAACGCCGTCATATTTGATTAATTAATTAATATAATTTTTTAAGGCAAAATTTGTATGTTTAATCACAGTAAAATACTTGTAACTTTGTAACTAATAAACATATTGACTTCATTCTTTCGCAGTTGTAAAGATAATGAAATGTACTTTATATTCCTTGAATTTCAATTAAATAGTATTCATTAGTCATTCGTCATTTAATTGAATAAATATTGATTAACGTAACTCTCACACAAATGCTCCTAATTTAAAAACGAAAAAAGATTTGTAATGTCCAAATCTTGTTTTATTTCATATTATTAACCTTTTAATGAATAGTTATTAAACTGCATGATAAAAGTTTAAATAATGCCTTTATTAGCAGTAATTTACAAAAATGTTTAATTGTCAATCTGATAAAGTTAAACAACATTTCATGATATTGAAGAAATAATTTCTTTATTCTCATTTCGTGATTGACACAGTTTTACAATAACAATAATTTACAATAAGATCTTAAAATTAATCAAACAAACATTTCTCTCATCAATTTTTAAACAATTATTGATAACTTTATAAAAAATATTGATAACAAAAATTTTAACTAACAATAAGACATGCAAATATCAATTGAATAATAATTTGCAATAAAAATTTCAGAGACTTCGACCCTTTAAGGCTTTGAAAATTTCCAAAAATTTAAAATTGCTATATCTCCGGTTCTAGTGGAGCTAGGAGGCTACAATAATTTTTGTTGAGTTCAGCTTGAAAAATACTATCGATCTAGTCCATTTAGAAGTCAATCGGAGCCAAAAAATATTTTTGGAAAAATTCAGAGGCTTCGACCCTTTAAAGCTTTGAAAATTTCAAAAAATTTAAAATCGCTATATTTTAATGCATTTTTTAGATTAACGGGTTTAATATAAAACCCGAAACCAGATCTAGTGAAAAATTAGTTCACCATTATCTACTGTTCTGAAGTTAGAAATATCAGAAATCACAAGTGTTTGAAAGTGCAAAATTTAAAATGAAAAAAGCAAAAGACTTACAACCCGAATGGACACGAGCTAACTAACCCAGACTTACAACCCTATGATGGCAACTTCCACCACGGTTGGAACGTTATAGACATAGCACGATGTCCTGGGTGGATGAAGGACCCAAGACGGCCGCCATACGCTACCTGGGGCTCACAGAAACTTCCCTCGTGGTTTCACCTGTCCTGCGACAATTACCGGGCGGTGGCCCGAGATGTGGAAGTCCTGCAACAGCCAGACTCGAAATGTCGACCATCCCGAAATCGGTCACCCATCCAACTTCCATCCGCAGTGGGTGTTGTTTGACTTCGGAGATCGAC
>JARJDZ010003934.1:0-22702 GCA_030264555.1 Aleochara sp. GC000083 | reverse complement strand
AACTCACCTGCTGAAACAAATAATGCACAACACAAAACACACTTATAAACAACCATTTTCGCCGACGGTGCACTACAAAATGCGTCTTAACGCATGCAAGTCCGACGGCAAACTGAGAAATAAACAAACAAAGCTGATTAAAAATTTACCGATCACGCGATGGATTGCGAGTAAACAAAGTTGCTATCCAAACACCAACCAACGCCTTGGAGAATCCCAAAATACTTGATGGTTCTGGGACAAGAATATAACAAATATTCAATGTTTACTAATATGAAAACAGCAGCACAAACGGTGGTGGTTGAGCATAAAAACTTCAATAGAAAATTCTGCCTCTAATGGGACGTAAACAAGATGGCAACACGTTAACACACTGCATGAACTACAATTAAACGTGGATACAGGAATTTTCTAAAATTCGAGAGCGTGGAGGAAGTTTCAATTAACGAGGTACTACTGTAGAAAGTGTCACTGGAAGAGGGAATAAAGTACCACTTTACTCCCGCGGTTGAGTGGGACCATAAAACCAAATCGCTGCGGACCGACTATATATGCGGGAATAAAGTGCCTGCTTTACTCCCGCGGTTTGAAACTTGGCTAAGTTACTTTACTCCCGCCACGGTTTAATTGCTCATATCAAACATAACCAAAAAAAAATCAAGGCAAAGAAACTATGAAAGATAGAAGAATTAGATTTTTAAATTAATGTGAAGGAAAGGAAGAATGAGGAAAAAGTGCTACTACAGAAAACACCACAGCACTATAAATTGTTGAAGACCACACCATATATATATATATAGCCTGCACTAATGGCATATACAATACCATATAAAGACGCAGCAGAATTACATACATTATAACACAATACATTTATAGAAATTGTTAAAACAATACCTTAATAGACTGCTCCAGGAGTCCACACTTTTTAGATGTCCCTGGTATCCTGAACTTATCAATTTTTGTCTAGGAGGCAGCAACCATGTATGGACAATTCTAAAACGAGAAACATTATCATATACATTATAACTGTATTTATTGAAATAAATTGTTAAACAATACCTTAAGAGACTGCATTCTCCATATGGCCCTGGCTTCTTGACCTTCTCCATATTTGTTAATCAACCTCAGACAAGACATAAAAGATTCCAAAATGAGAGAAATTGTGACATAATTGTAACATATTGTGTTTATAGAAATAAATTGATATTATACCTTAAGAGACTGCTGCAGAAGCCCACACTGCTGGAAGATGTGTTTCAAATGTCCCTGGCTTCTTCAACTTCTCCATATTTGTTCAGTAACCTCCCACCAAACATGGAAAATTCCAAATGAGAAAAATTATGACATAATTGTAACATCGTATTTATAGAAATAAATTGTTAATATTATACCTTAAGATACTGCGGTAGGAGTCCACACTACAGAAAGAGGTGCTTCAAATATTTCTGGCTTCTTGAACATCTCCATATTTATAGAGTAACCTCCCACAAAACATGGAAGATTCTAAAATGAGGAAAATTGTAAATATTATACATTCACAAACTTCTTCACCCACAACCATTACAAATGGCAAGTAGTTTTTACACTTACCACATGGAAACCAAGGTAAATATGTAAATTTGCTTGAAGTCCTTCCACTTGTTATAAAATTACCCATTGCCATTACACAAATCATATTGAAACCAATGCAAAATGACCTGCCAGAGACAAACTTATCTCTGATCCTATGTTGATGGAAGTTTTTCCAGCAGGCAATGAAGACTGTAACCATGCTCATAAATTCTAAGCGTCTTCTTTGTGATGGACTCCTTGAACATGTAATAACAAGAGCTATAATTAGATATTTCTTCACCTATTGCATTTACAGGAATATTTATACAATGCTACTAGAACCTGCAGGGAGAACTAACACATGTTCATTGCTGCTTGAAGTTCCTTCATAATATGACAGACTCAAAATACATAAAGGTTCTGTAACAAGAAATATGATGAAATGTTTATTCACCTACTACCTTCATAGAAATAAATTGTTCGTTTATTATGAGAACACACACGACGTACTACTTTGGAAGCAAGTGTTATTCGTGGAGGGAATAAAGTGTCACTTTATTCCCGCGATTTGACATGTGCTACGAGGAACATAAAACCAACCCTATGCGGCCCGACTATACATGGAGGGAGTAAAGTAAAGTCTTCCTTTACTCCAACCACGAACATAAACAACAAAATAATCAAGCCACAAATTGTAAAGAAATCATAAAGGATAATGAAAAGTGAGATTTTTAATAGAAGACACCACAGCTACGAATTGTCAATGACCCACAAGTACACTAATGGTGATGTATATGAAACCATATAAAGCTGGTGTTGAATAACATATGTTAGCACTTAATATATTTATAGAAATTGTTAAAACAATACCTTAAGAGACTGCTGCAGGAGCCTGTACTCCTTGGAGGTACTTTCCAAATGTCCCTGTTGCCTTGAAGCTCTCCATATTTGTAGAGCAGACTGCAATAAAACGTGAGATTCTGAAACAAGAAAAATTTTGGCAATATTATAACATGTTGTATTTATAGAAATTGTTAAAACAATACCTTGAGAGACTGTACCAGGAGCCCATACTCCTTGGAGATGCTTTTCAAATGTCCCTAGTTCCTTGAAGATCTTCATATTTGTAGACTCTAACAAATGCTGCAGGAGCCAACCCATGCTGCTTGGGGATGCTTTAAAAATGCCCCTTAATTTCTTCCAGGGATTTCATAATAATAAATATAATGAGTTATCTATTTACATATTGAATATATAGGAATGAAAAGTTTATACAATACCTTAATCACCCACAGGCATTACATGCATCATATGAAAATCAATGCAAAATGTCCTATGTCTATGAAATTTCTTTGAACATTTGATTGATACTTGTACAATCTGTAACAATAAACATAATGAATTATCTATTCACATATTGATAGGAATGAATTGTTTGCAATACCTCAATCACCAGCAGTTGTTACATGCATCAAGGAAACTAATGCAAAATGTCCTATGTTAATGGAAGTTCCTCCAAGATGTGATGAAGCCTCCAGCTTTACTACTTGCAGATTCTGCAATAATAAATAGAATGAGTTATCTGTTATCATATTGAATATATATTAATAATTGTTTATACAATACCTTAATCACATGCAGTCAATACACTTATCAAATGGAAACCAATGCACTTTTTTCCGGTGCACGTTTAAATGATGAATACCACATAAATATTTCAATATGCAATGAGAAACTTCTAATGAGAAAAATAAATTAGTAATCGTCGATAACGGTATGCAAATAAGTTGTAATACACACGTGCAAAATGTAATCATCAACCAGAATTCATTTATCAGGATAAATGAAATACCAACTGATATAATGAACATATTTAATTTTAAATCAAAAAATTAAATTGTATATAATAGAAACGCAATGCAAAAGCCAAGAAATAGTATGAAGATAGTTTCATAATAACAATGGTGTTTGTTGCGTGTGTTTTATTCAATAATCTTAGTAGTTTCAGGATTTTCAATTTAATAACATGTAATGATTCATTAAATGTAATAATAATTCGAATAAATAAATAATGGTCCATATTACATCGTAGAGTTTAGTTTTTATATATCATTCATTACAATCGATTTATGATTCAATCTTCATTTGCAATAATAAGTTTTATAGTTTAAGAATTTATGGATAATCCAATCCTTTCATAGTGACATCCTGCTTGTTTTCGTCAAGTTTTGCGTTGTTCAGGCGCAAAGTTGCAAGAGAGGTAATAATATACAGCGAATATTTTTCATCTTTTTATGCACGTACTTAATGTTAAATTTAATATATGCATAGATGATGATAAGTATTTACAAGTAGAAGTAATAATAATAAGGGAGACTGTATTGTTCAACAATAATATAATATGCATATGTGGTTTTGTTATGTTTGTAATGTTCACGTTAACTGCCGCTTCCGCCCCCAATATATTTTCCATTTTATATTCTCATTAGTAGCGTTCATAGCGATATTTCTACCAATCTGTTATTTACCATTCATATTTACGTACAACTTCAACAATTTAACGATCAAATATTAGAGTCCCCAATTGCAACGTTGATGGACTAGCATCATTAATGGCAATAATGAATAAATACACAATGTGGTATACGTAGATATATCATACAGACTTACGTATCATTATCGTTTAATATACATTCTTATTTGTGTTTTCTTCATATTTAATAGAATTTTTTTGTTTGGTTTTGTTTTCATTAATCGTACGAAGAGCACCGCAACTGGATATGATTTTCCGGCTTGAATCGAGAAAATTGTACGCCCCCAAATCAGCATGGACAAACCGTGTGTTCAATGTACATTTGTTATGTTCGATATTGTTGATGCGATGATCATCTTATGCATTGTGTGAGATTTTTTTACATCTAAATACCATTACACTATCAAGTTAAATAGAACAAATGAAGAATCATCGTAAGAAGATATGATAAGTTCGAAAAGTGTTCGGACTAGTTTAGCTTTATACACCATTCAATTTACAAATTTGCTTTGCTTCATCTCAATGTTTTATCCTTGTTAAGAGTAGTGTAAGAAGTGTGGAAGAACGTGATCGAAACTGATTTTGTACAGATCCATTCATTTAGCAGTCAGTCAAGACTAAAGACTAGGAGTTGGAATGCATGAAGAATGTGTGAAATGTTACAGGCGTCAACAACAAACAATGAAAACCCATCGAGTATAAAATTATACGACATCGTACAATGTGTGCTTCCAATGTGGCTTTGTTTTTCTCCCTTGTCGTGTGTTCGGCTATTATGCACGTTTGCAAAACGCGTTTCGTTATTACAAATTCTAATCAATCCGTTGCACGGAGATGTACCGTTTTAATTATGTATTGCGTTGCTAAACGATTTGATAATAAGTTCAACGCAACCACTTCTGCGTTTCATTTTGGTTTGCTTCTTTTGTTTCCATAGGTGAATGCATTTTATATTGTCTGAATTCTCTTATTAGTCGTCGTTCGGTGAACCAGATGAAACTTTGTACAAAATGACATGATGGCGATTCAATCTTTTCTTTTTTTAATTACACTGATGATGAATGCTCTAGTTTCTCTTATTCGATATTAACATCTATCAATTTATTATTTCGTTTGTTCAAACGTACGTGAAATCTTTGTTTGTCATTTATGAAATCGCTATATCAATATTAATAATTACAATATTTGTTTGTTTGCTTGGTATTTTGCAGAAGTTGTGTTTGTTGCCGTAATTAGCACGAATTGTTGTTAGCGTTGCGCAATTTGGTTTGTTGCTGCGGATGTTTCGGCACAAAGTACATTAGTTAGAGCACAACAACAATACAGACGACACAAATACACACTGTACTTAAATATCACAGTGAAGAAGATAAACATGCTTTGTTCGGTATGTTTACGTTTGTTGCAGATGTGTGTGATGCCCGCTTTTTTACCTGATGCGCCAATTTGGTACTTAATCGCAAAATGTACATCTTATGGTTGAACTAGTTAAGTTACAATACAAGTTATAAGAAGCATGAAAAAAGTGAAAATTGAGAATAAAAATATTTAAGGCTCAATTTGTATTATTCTTATTCTTATTGATACTTTCATCTTGATCGGTTTGTTGTTGGTTTTCTTTTGCGTGTAGTCTAAGATTTCACGATTTCATTTTGTCCCCAAGTTTTAGCGTTTATCTCAAGTCATTCGATATTCGGCGGCTTGGTTGTTGTTGCTGTTGTTGTTCACATGCGCATTGGAAAGTTCTCTCTCTCATGCATAAAAAAATATCTATGTTGCGATATTATTACTTAATCCCTTAAACTACTTGAATCACATTTTTCACTTGAAAGTACAAATACATGAGAGAAGTACATTTAGAAAACGCTCCAACGGTTGGTTAAATAATGCGCAGGTTCGTTCGCTTTGCCCCAAGAAGAAGAAATGATCACCTCGAAGGTGGTACTCACCCACCGTCATCGATAGATTTCTTTTAGTTGTTCCTTCCTTCGTGCTGATGGCTTCTGATGGTCAGCTTGATGGCAGCCCGTCTTCGGCTGCACTACCACTGTCGCTGGTACACACAGTGTTTGTTTCATCAATTCAAATATGAATGCAGGCACATGTAATATTAAATTTGGGAACTGCTCTCTGCTTCTGTCATGTCGCAGCACTGTTGCAACGCTTCCATTCTGCGTCGGTCTCGACGACGAGATGTGCATGTTGGAACATGCTAGAACGCGCATTGCGTGAGTGCGTGTTGCATGCGTCACTCGTTTAAGAAAATTAGTTTAAAGGACGGCCCATTTTGTTGAATGGAAAACATTGTTCACGAGCATTGTTCTTGTCTGGTATGAAATATTCGTACAAAGTGTTGTCATCTATTCGTGGTTGGCGTACGCTCGGTGGTTTTAGAGTACTTGGAGATTTGAACACATAGCTTCATGTCCCGTGCAAATCGTGCAACATTGTATTTGTTGCTGCTGCTGCTGATTTTCCTGCTGCTTGCGCGCGTCCATACGTTTTACTGTAGCGGATTCTCTTGCCGAATATCTGATTTCAATTTAACGAATTCTTTCGCCACCTCGTCGTTGGTGCGCTGCGAAAGAATGCGAAGGATTGTCCAGCCAGTCTCGTCCATTTGAATGCGCTTGCCAAGCGACAGCCAGCAGGCGCAAGAGCCCTACAACGCAAATGGGACAATCGATATTGTTTCGCACTTTACCGAGTAGCGAAAGGACACGTACCCGATCAACGATATCCTTCAGCTGCATCACGGCGACACCGACCAGCCGATCGTCCCTGGCGAAGCAGTAGTCCTTGACGCAAATGTGCAGCTCGAAGCAATCGAGTTGCTCCTCGTTTCCAATCGTGCTGCGCAAACAGAAAGCAGTGTGAGCAGCAGTACGCTTGGGATGCAATTAGGAATAATAGCGATGCAACACTTACAAATAGAATGTCTCATTGTACTTGGGCGACAGGTTGTTCGACTTTGATTTCGTCGCCTGCTTGCGTTTCTTATCGGATAAGTGCGGCCCGATGAGATTCACTTCGACGAACGGCCGGAATCCGGATGGATTTGGCCACTTGAGAGCGTTCGCGGCGATGACTGACGTGAAAACACGCAATTGTTAGTAAGGCGCAATAATTAGCATAAGGATCCTACCTTTCACGGTGACTTTGTGTTCGCCTTTGCCGGGATGCGCAAACAATTCGACGTGAATGGATACTTCACCAACGCTGCCTTCCTGTCCTTCCACCGAGTCTGCAATTCGAGAAATGTTAGAGTGCATCCAGTACAGAAACGCGCGCAAAAGCGAAACAGACGTCAATTGTAATTATCTGTCGGTTTTAACTCACTAAATTGCTGCAAAATGTACAAGCGTCCTTATCAACGTAATCTATTAGATGAACACGTCTCTTTTTGGTCTTAAACATTGCGCATTACGCGTCAAAGACCATAAAGATGATTTGAACTAGTTTATAAAACAGCATTCCATTAAAATACTTTTTGATTAACGCATGCAGTAAATTAAGGATAACTGTTTTGTCGTTATAACTCAAGCATGCAGTGTTCTAGACAGTGTGAATGTGTTTTTTCTTTTCTAATCATTGACATGAATTGTGTCCGTGCCCAATAAGGAAACAAGTTGGCGGTGTCGTTTTGTCGTTAATTATAACACTTGGTTATTTCTCTAGAGAAATAATCACTAAAAACTACCAAAAATACTCAAAATCGTTAGTTTCTAAATGCCACTAAACAGTATACGTAATCTTAATGATCATTGTTGAGTTGATCAAGTCAAGCGGTTTGCTAACGTTAAGTCGCTGATGAAATTTTGCGAGGGTGCCCAAAAAATAGCCTGCAGCAGTGAAGGAGCAATTTTGCGCGCATCGATTTTCGCACACGAATTTGCAAGGCAGCGCGATGTCAGATACATCACAACAAAATTGCTCCCCGTTGCTGAGAGGCTCGTACAAAATATGCGGTAGCGTAGGCGTCAAAAAAGATGTTCGCTTAAAAATTTCATTGCATTTTGCATAAGTCTGATAAGAGGTACGAAACGCTTGCGAATTTTTTGCTTGGATTAGTTAGATACCTTGCCGTGCTTCGCTCTCTCTGCGCTTTCTCGCTTTAAGAGGTTCCTCTAAGGCCTCTAATCCCGTTTCAGTTTCGTCCTCGTCGCGTATTGAGATTTGCCGTTGCAGATATGTATCTTTATTGTTCAGCGGCACTTTAAATTTATAAGCAAATTTAGATGTTGGTTGGTTGGTTGGTTGTTGTTGCGATTGATGTTGTTGGTAGGTTTGTTGTTTGATTGGTGATACGGAAGAAAAGTAGAAGTAGTAGTTAGTAGAAGAAGAGAAAGAGTTTGTACGTAAAGAGAGAAAAAAATGGTTAGTATATCATGATTAGTTGTAGGCACATTGAGAAAATAAATTATGAGCACGAAGGATGTCGATAGTATGAGTGCAAAAAAACTCACCTTCGTTGAGCTGCGTGGTGACAAACGTCTTGATGAGCGCGTCCGTTGTTTGCGTGTACAGGGAGAGCGCATAGCGCAAGCTCTGCAGCTCAGCACTCTTGTCGAGGAAGGCCTTCTTCAGACCATTGCCGCCCGCATGGAAGTACAGCTTGATGGTGTCCAGCGCGACGTCGATCACGGCGCACTGCTTTGGGCTGAGATTTTTCTCGAAGTCCTTCGAGATGTCCATGACGCCGCTGAGCGCGTTCTTCACGTCCTGCTTGCCCGTCATGTGGTTCTTGAAGAGACGTGACATATCTTCGATCTTCGTATTCGCGGCGATGTTCTTCGCGTTGTCCGTTATGCTCTTGAACATCATCTGCGCATGGAAGGACACATGAGGTTACAAATCGTGGATGTGAGAGGATGTGCGAATATGTTGGCATGGTTGGCTTACCGCTTTGTCCGTCATCGGTGGCAGGACGACCGTCTTCTCGAGTATTCGCATTACAATCTTCCATAATTCCTTGAGCAGCCTCTTGAGCACCGTCTTCTCGCAGGATTGCGCGTACAGTGACAGCGAGCCGTCGAGCAGATCCATGAGGGGCGTAAGGACTTCGTCCGCGTCCATCGCCACCGCATTGCGCGCCGCTGGCTGATTCAGCGTGCCCGGCTGCCCGCCGCCCTTTACTGAGAGCAGTAAATCTCCGAGCTCTTTTACGCTCTGCGTTATCCTCGGCTCCAGGCTGCACACACACACGCACATGGATATAAATTACGATACGCCGTCGTAAACAAAAGGATGGCAGGGAAATAAATGTCCGAACGTTGAGTAAACGCGGATACACTCACCTCGTGGCGAATTGCTGGGCGAGCTCGTCAAGCGCCGTGTTCAGATTCGTCTGCAGCTCGGTGAGGATGTTGGCCGCGTCCTGTTCGAGTTTCTCACCGCCCATGCTCTCAAACATCTTCTCCAGCTGCACTCGTAATTGCTGAATGTTGTTCATGAGAATGCATGCCTGTTGAGGTTATGTTTCAATTAGAAATGTATGCTATGAGGATTGCAAAAATACTCACTATTCGCTCCTCCTTCAGATGCTCATGGAATTCCTTTTTCACAATGTCCGCGTATGCGATGAGCACTTTGACGATGGTCTTAGCGAATCGCTTCAGATATCGCTTCCAAATCTCAGGATCTGGACACTCCAATTTGGACACCACGTCGAAACATTGCGTGAGCTGTGTGAACACGTCCACTACTGAATTGGAGAAGAGCGCATGCTCGCTGCTCTTTTGGAACTACGGAATCAATGATATCGAATGAAAACATTGCATTAAAATCCTCCACAGGCGTTAAAGCATGAACTCACCCCGTCTTTTTTATCTCTCTTGAAGGCACCGTGAACGTATTCTAACGACACGTCGTCGTTCTCGTTGAGCCATTGCATGACGAACGGCTCGAACCAGGCGGGATACTCAGGCACTGCGCCTTTGTACGGAGGCACATCTTTCACATAGTTCGTATATAACCACTTCACTTTGAAGTGCAGGTTCATATACGCCGACGATTTGCATAATCTGTGCTGTTCGTGCTCCTCCAGCGCGTATTTCATGTCGACAGCGAACAGACTCCACATGGTGGACGCGGATAGCTACAAAATGTTGGCTCTCAAAGCACGGAATGCGTAGGAATTTACTGAGGCACTCACCTGGCCAATGTTGAGCTCCTGCGGAAATTGATTCAACACTGGCCCATAGCTGTTCTTGTCCTCCTCGATGACGGACACGATGAGCGCGATGAGCTTGTGCCAAAAGTCCACACTATCGAGCCTCGGTCCGTGATCTTCCGGATCGCGTTTGGGTTCGTTCGGATCGCTCTGGAACTCCCGGTTGTACAGCTCGTACGTGTTCTCGAAGAGGAACTGATACGTGGAGCGTAGACACGCCTTCACGCAGTCCTTTACGACGGTGCTGGCACGCGGTGGACTTGATAACTCCTGCACCTTCATCCGGAAGAACGTGATGCTCGTCAGCAGGTCCACCGTTGATTTGAGATCCATCAGTTTTTCCTGGCTGGAGGCGGGGAAGTTGTTGCGATACATCGAGAGGTCAATGCGCAGCGAGTTGTGCAGCTGGTCGAGCAGCTTCACGAACTTCTCTTTCTATATATAGCAATGTCGACCGGGTATTAGATGCAATTTCGTGCGGATAAAGCGATACTTACGCCAAAGTTGGACGCGGCGAATCTATCACTAGCTGAGACCGCTGACGATGCTGTCGTATGTGCGTAGTAGGCGTTTATGTTGGCCAGGAGCATGCTCATGACGGCCGGCACACCGGGGCACAGGTATTTCGTGGAGAGGCAGTGAAAATGTCTGCAAAAACAGAATTAATCTTTGGATACATGGGCAGAAGGTTATTCATACGTCATGGCTTGATATATGGACTCGATGCCGTAGCGCATGGCGAACTCGTCGACGATTTCCTCGGCAGCTTCGTCGAAGTACACCTTCCACGCGTCATCACCTTTCGCCTGCGGTAGGTTCACTATTCCGTTGTTCTGCTCGCAGAGCGAATGGAAGAGGTTCTCGTGCAGACATGTGTACTGGACGTGATACGGTGCGACCTTCTCTTCACCTTTGATTTCCACAGAGATGTGCAGACGAATGGCGCCTGAGACTGCTGACTTATCAGTGCGTTTCTCCAGATTGTACCACACGTCCATTTCGCCTGATAATGTGCGTACCTGCCCAAAAACGCATTAATTCCTCCTCTTCCTTTCTTCTTACTTGATGGTAACGTGGCTACAAACCTCAATGATAGTTTGACCGAGGAAATCATCGGATTCACGCGTCAACTTCTGTCGCAACTTGCTCTTCAGATCGTTATCCTCGTCCCAAACGCGTACCTTGATGCGATCCGATGAATTATGACATTCACTACAAAAAATACAAATATTTTCAGACCCACCTTTCGCAAATAGGTGTAAACGATGAAAGGTGTGTACTTACAAGTAAAACTTCTCGTCCCACACTGGATTTAGTTCTTGGGGCATGGTTCGTGTGCGTTTCTTGACTTTTCCTACTTGGACGGTCACGTACGGGTCCGATGTACCGCTCTTATCCTTGGCGATCAAACCTTGCGCAGATTTCACTGTAAATTTCACACACAAACATTTCATGAGTACATTTCAGATCTGTTGTTCCTCCTCGTCGCAAAACCAGACAAGAAGACTCTTGTCACAGTTTCACCAAGAGGTCAATGCATGTGTAGACACAGAAAGTTGAGAAATTTGTGTTAGTAGAAACAGCTTATGACATATAAAGCACACTCTTCATAATTTCTACTTCTAGTTTTTTTGGGCGAAAGGAAGCAACTAGGAAAAATGGACCAAGTCATCAAATACATGTATGGAAATCGACTTGGTCCATCTTTCTTGAAAAAGAAAGCGAAATCATGCAATTATCATACAATACCATCCTGAGAGTTCAGGAAACAATATGTACAACAACAAGACGATACAACGTAGAATCCTCTTACGAGTTGCATGCTGAAGATCATGGCGAGCGTTTGCAATGAGATTCTGATAGGCCCAGAGAAAAGTGGTAGAAAAGCAAAGAAAGCAAGAATAGCATTGATTGTTTCAGAAGTGTGTGAAATTTCGGGTGCATCTTCTTGCGTTCTTTGCTGATCCGATTGTTGTGGTTGCTTGTTGCAGTGCGTGTGAGTGAGTTGAGAGAATGCTCTCAGAGAGTGTGATGACGGTTGATTGCGAGTAAATTAGTGTAGTAAGTAAGGGTGTCAAAAAGTGTGTTCGCATCTTTTCTGGCAACTCTTGTTCTCGTCCCTAGATTGAATTTGATTTTAGTGCGGTCCTTCGGGCTCATTGCTCAAGTCAATACCTAGACATCGATTAAGTATCAATCAAATCGATTAGTGAACATGTTTATCACTGTACAAGTTGAATAGTAGTAGTAGATAATGTCAAGCAGGTCTGGAGCTACATTCTATGGGCAGGCTCTCAAGAGAGTATATAGTAAATCAAACTAGTTGTAATCGAATAAAATCTGCAATCATCTCTGAGAGGCTCACATGCTCAAACAATTCTCCAAGATGTCTAGTCAGAGTGAGGGGGGTTTCATCTTGAGACGGTTGTAACTTGACAAATTGTATTATTTATATAGTTGATCTCAATCAATCCAGGTACTTTTAATCAGGAGTAAACAAGAGTAGTAATTGAGTGCGCTTGCTGGTTGGTGGAGGTGGAGGAAAGATTGCATTTGCCAAAAATAGAAGAGAGAATGTGAGAGATCGGATTGAAGAGGTTTCTTGCATAGATTTCAGTTCAGTGAGAAGGGGAAGATAGAAATTGTACATTCTCAGAGTGTGCTCAAAGATGGGTTGCATCAAACCATAAAACGCGAAATACAACCGAAAAAAGAAAATAATGCAAGAGTTACGACTCAAACAACACGGTTCTATTGCGTGTCTTTGCTCGTTGAGGGCGCCCTTCGAAACAGATCAGAAATCGATCCCAGAATTGGGAGTTCGAATAGTTCGAGAAGAGAGTCTAGCGCACGCGCATTTTTGCATCGAAATTACCTACTTCAGTTCAAATGATTAGCGCAGAAAGTGAGTTCAAGAGCGTAACAAATAGATAGATAGATAGTAGAGAGAATGTGGAAGGTAGAGATTAAATAGATGACCCAATAGAATGCAGCTGGCAATACCTGTGATTGCAATCTTGCACGACCATTTGGAGGTGCCCTCAATGGTCATCTCTTCGGCCTGCTCGATTGAATCAATGTGTGTGTCAGGGTCCACTGAAAATGTCGTTCTGCGCTCACGCCACCCACCACAACACGAACGACCACCACACACGGCCACCGGAAACAAGAATATAAACAACATCGATACAAGGCAAATAAGGACAGCGAACACCACTGGACAGAGAGTCTCTAAAAACAGAACCAAGGAATAAACCGAAAACGAAACGAAAATGGGAGCGATTCCAATCAATCAGTCAATGCGCTGCTCTTCAATGTACACAAAGTCAATTCAAACATTCGATTATTTGATAATCAACCAACGAAATCAAAGAGAAAAATTTGTAAGTTTGGACAATGGGGATGACATTGTTAATTGCACATATATAAATTAATGGCAATGAATAAATTAATTGATGAATGATTATATGATTTTGTTTTGTTTCTGCTTGTAAGTTCTTCTTGTAAAGTTTTTCAAGACATCAAAAATCATGTTTGAAAATCTTCCCAAAAATTTTCTGAATTGTCGAGTGTTATCCTTGTGAGACATTATTGGATTGCTGTTTCTGGCTATGAAAAAAAAACTAAATTGCTAGTAAACTATCTGAAACTAGTACTCGAATGTTTGCAATTTTATTTCTGCATCACACCACTGAAAGCTACACGTGGCAATTTGCAAATTGTATCAGTTAATGTCTGGAACTGCATTCTGCAATATAAAAGTAAAGTTTTACGACCAGTTTGTTGTGTCAAATCTGTAGAATGCTTCCGGAACATTCAGGATGTTTAGTCTATTTATGGTCGCGCTTTTTATGATATTTATGATACACTCACTTACTGAAATTGCTTTCTGTCACTACCCATCATCAATTTGACACTTAACTAATTAAATTCGTTTCTAATCAATTAAAAGTTAGTCATAAATTATCGTAACGACATAAATTTTCCATGATCCAAAATATTAGCAAATAAATCACATGATTGACTTCCAACTAACAGTTCTCAACTAATAGTAAATTATACTCATAGATGGGAAATGAATTTGTAACTAATTGGAAATTAATTTTTAAAATCAATTCCCACTAAAGCCCAGTTGAACGTTTGCTCAACGTTCGGAGTGGAGTGAAACCGAAGCAAAATACAATAATTGTCTGGGCCGGATAACCGGAAGCGACGCGTTTCGTAGCAAACTAATTTCGTGTGTATCGAAGCAGTGAGCTTCGGGCTTCCACGAGGCTATTACAACTATCTAATGCCAACTAATACTTGATTTGAGAGTCTGTTTCGCATATCTGGTTTGCGATGGTGTGTATTTTGGCATATCATTCGATATATGGGTGAATTTCCAGTGATCAATATCATCAGTCCGAATTAGGAATCATTAGCTTGAATAATTTATTTATTAACCCTCAATTCGGTTCAATCAAACTTCCATTGATTGAAGTTTGGTTGTTTTGTGGTTCTCTGTTTGATGAGTTGTGTTTTTTCATGTTGGTATCATTTTTTGGATTTCAAAATGATTAATTTACAAAATTTACAAGATTAAGCAAGTAGATAAAATATAACGGTTCTAGATTCTGTGAATCTTGATTTAGAACCGGTATATTTCATCAATAAAAGCGGACTTCTATCTATCAAGAACCTATCTAAAAAAACTTTTAAAATAATGTAATTTCTACTATGATAAAATATCTACATTTTGATACTTCATTTTTGTACAGCCAGCAATAAATTAAATGATGGACTATTGTCAAAAATTATTGTTAAAAAGCAACCACCAATAATTTTTTCTTGGTGGTTAATTATCAGCAGAAGCAGAAACAAAATGATATCATCATTCACCTCATCTAAGAATGTTAACAACAAAGTGGAAAAAATCCGCTTGGCATATTTTTGTCGCATGGGAAACAATAAGAGAAGCACATTCAAAAACATCGATTCACTTCCTGCTGGTGCATTCAAATCCCTCACCAGCAAAAAGGATAATGAAATCATAACCACATTACAACACGCTTTGTCGTTGTTAATGTGCGCCCCAAAACAATATGCACGCTGATATGATGAAAATGTCGACTGATCGAATTATACACATCCATACGAGAATATACAGAAAAAGTCAGAATGGAAACAACAAGAGCGAGACGTGTATGATCGTTGGTTCGAGAATTATTGCGTGCTCGTTCGAGCTGCGGTTTCGTTTTTTTGATTGTTTGTTTGTTTGGAACTACGGACAAACCTGTGATGGCAATCTTCGCCGACCACTTGGAGGTGCCATCGAGCACGGACTGATAGATGGCCTTCATGTGCCCCGCGTGATTCTTCTCCTCCATTCCGAAGACATCCCTGCATATGAGATTCGTACATACATGGCATACACGCAATTATCCTTGATATGAGAACAAACGAAACGAAACGAAATGTCGTCGTCGTCCTGTACGATGCGAAATGGAGCGCGCTTGGAGCATCTTAGAATCGTCCCAATTATAGTTCAGCAATTACATGGGAAAGTTTGAAGAGGGGAAGGAAAACGAGTGTACGATACCTGATCAATTCGAAGATTTCCGGTTTTTCGCGTTCGCGTTGCTTCATCCGGTCCTTCATTGCTGTGATGATGCTGTTCGCTTTGTCTTCCGCACCGTGTTTCGAACTTTTTTCAGCAGCTCCTGTAAACATTACAAATTAGAATTTAGTTTGGTCCTGATTAACGAGGAGGAATCTACCAAAAGACCGGAAAAGGATGAACATTCTGGAGGAGGAAAAGGAGGAAAAACATGTCTTTTGAAATTGTTGCAACATCTTCTTGGGAATTGAACCCTCCTGGTGATTTACTTTGATGGATTTTTAATTTTATCACCGCTTCAAATTTTATTGTCACCGAGTGGAAATGTTGCAGGATAAATTGTTGTCCGGATGGATGTGTTCGAAGACTTAGATTTAATGGGGTCGTAAACGTGGACCTAGTGGACCACTGCCGAGGAGGAAATCAGGACTGTGAGTGCGAATTGGTTGTCTCCTTGGTTTCCGGTCGACGATTTTATCGTTGTTTTATGAATAAACCCCCATTTTGGATCTGCACTTAGTTGCGAGCTGCTTTGAAATCGTTACCGAAGAAGTTAATCAAATTGCAACATTCTAGATGCGATGTTTTGTCGGCTGGAATAAATTGACGAGGAGGATTTGGTTGGTTAAAATTGCAAATACATCCTTGTTGATCCCACGGGAGTGGGTGTAATTTGAATTTCATGCGTTCTGCAACCCCATAAACCGAAATTACGTGTGATAGTAGTTTATGGTGCAACAGTTTCTTGGGAATTGCATCAAGTTTGATGCATCAAGCTTTGATCTAAGGGGGTGACGCACATGTAGGTGGCGCTGTAAGGGTACAAGATGGCGGCTTTGGTACAGATACAAAATGGAGGAATTTAAGGAGGAGAAATGAGTTTAACTTACGTTGGAGACAATCAGCATTCAAAAGATCCTTGCACTTTTCATGACATTTGACACCACATTCGGTGCATCGTACTCCTTGTCGGGCGATACCCCAGAGCAACCCTTCGCATTCGTAGCAATACGTCGGTGATGTCGCCGTCCAAAGGACAAAGTTGTGCGGTGTGGTACTGCTGATCGGATAGATGAGAGCCTGAAGGGTCTTCTTGTAGACGTGCATTTTCTAGAAGCACAAGCAGAAGGAGCGCGCCCGCCGGCCGGGACGGCGCGAATTAGTTCCGCACCCTCCTCCCAGCTGGCTGGGCGGCCATCTTGCCGCCAAAGGGGCCGCAGAGGGCGCTGCGTGCGTCCAACCCCGCTCTACCCTCACATGGACGCCAAGGGGAGGCAACACGAGCACCCTCTCGCGTACAAAAGCAACGTACGCACGCAGACGCCCTCTACGGAGCACCGTTATTGCTAGCGGCGATCTATGACCACAACACAGACACTCAACGAACTGAAAGGAGGACCAACCGAGCCAGAAATCATACGCATTTTGCTCTAACGATATACAATCTAGATCTAGCCTAGAGAATGATAACGAGACAACTGATAATAAAGCCAGCCAAATCAGCAGCATCAGCAGCAAATCCTCTCTCGCCAGTCGAGCAGCAGCATTCCCCATTCCCCATTCCCAATCCAATCCAATCATATAATATATAGATCTAGATATAAGTATGTATAGAGAAATATGTAATAAAAACAATTCATCAATTACGAAAAAAAGGTGCACAGCAAAAAAGTAATACACTCTTTTAGTAACACCACCTCCCATGTCTCCGTTTGTCCATCACGATCTCATCCATTCAGAAAGCCAATTAATCAAATCAAATCAAATCACTACGAAAAGTAATCAACGTATTTTGGTTCTCAGCGAATTTGTCACATTTCTTTCGAGCGCGCGCGTGTTGCAGTGTTAATTACCCAAGTGAATTACTTTTTATCCTCTGCATCGTTTGCTCTCTTTGCAAATTATTCATAAATAATCGACTTGCAGCTCGGCTCATCAGCTCTCTGGAAGCATCGGAGCAAAACGCGTACATTCCCGTCCATTTGTTTATTTATTGTATATTCATTCATTTGCGCGTTTGTTTATTTACTCTTTTTGGCGGATGACGCGTTTGGTTGCATCATACGTTCATTACTTTCTTCTAGTACATTCGCAATGTGCTCTAGAGTTACTACAATCAAGTCAACCAAGTGTCTGGTAAAAGCTGGACTCAATCATCAACCAATCAATCGAACAAAAGCGTCTCTAAGTATTCAAAAATTGTTTTCTTGTCTAAGACAACCCAAAAATTAAACTATCAAAAATTTTTTAGAACTTTTCTATTGCTAATACTTTTTTCTATATGGTATGTGTTTTATTGTTTGATCATGTTTCTGGTATGTTTTTTTGTTTGCATTGGAATTCTGAATATTTATGTAAGGATCGTTTCAAGTTATCTTGAAGTTTTTAAAAATTTATACAGTTAAGTGCACTTCTAAGAAAATGTTGGTTGGAAATCATAAATATTGTATAAACAATATTGGAAATAGCTGAAGATTTTTTTTCATGAAATATTTTCATGAATGTCCAAATTATTGCTGAAGACATAATTTCAACTGATTATTATTTAGTTTATCTGTAGAGTGAGAAAAATTAACCAAATTTTGTCAGAAAAGTAAAATTTAATTTTTAAAAATTACAGATAATAAATCATAAAAAATTTTAATTCAAGAAAATTTTTTGAATTGTTATTTAACTTTTAAAATTGCAACATAATTTTTAATAAAAATCATGCAAAAAAAACAAAATTTAAATGAAACTTACGTAAATATTCAGAAATGAATTTTCCCATCTAGTTTTTTTGGGATGTAAGCATTTTCTCAACTAAATATCGTGCTGATGTGCGTTTTTCTCTAAATATCTAAAACGTGAATTTCCCCTATAAAGTTCCATCTACACCAAATCGTGATATCGTGTCATGTAATGTCGTAAAATCTACGTGAGTAATTTGCATAAATATGTAGATCTAGTTTGCGAATATGTATGAACGAATCAAAAGCATGTTTCCTAGCTTGCTGCCAAAATTATCCAGCAAAAATCCTCTACGTTCTAAACTTGTTGGCAGTTTTTCTTCGAGAAGAAAAATCCAATTCATTTAATGAGTAGTTAATTAATTAATTAATATATAGATATATAGATAGAACGACTACTTGGTTTCAAGCTACGCTTTTACCCTTACCAATGCAAGCTGTAAAGTTCATATCAGAAAAAAACATATTATATTCGATTGTATTCCATAGGAGAAGTATATAGTTATATATATATATAAGAATAATATGTCAGTCAGATAGTAGTAAATAATGATCATCAAAAAGGAAAGCGAAACAGAAACGAAAATCGAGCGGCTACAATCAAAATCGATTTCATCGACGAAGTGGATTGATATCATATATCGAAATATTCATACATTGATGTTTATTGCGGAGGAGAGATAACGAAAAATTGACTCGGAAAAATTCCCAACAATAGTTGAGTAAAAATAGTCAATCGATACGATTGTATTGATGAAAGCAACGAAAGAAACGAATCCCGCACGAGCTGATGTCAAAAAATCAGTGTTGAATTGTTGAATGTTTCTGGTACTTACCAATTCCTCATCGTTGAGTGTGGCTCGTGGCACTGCAGACGTCAATCCGGCATTTCGTTTCGTTGCAGCCATTGTCTAAACAGAAATTCGAATTAGTATCATCAAAACATCAATCGATAAACAATTTCAATGTATTGTAATCTATGGATGGATTGTAGTTGAGTCTTGTGTAAGCGATGAGTTCTCGTCTACGTCTAAAAAAATATGTATCAATGTATCAAGACGCATCGCATCAATGGGCTAATTCAATTTGTTGCAATCAATGCAAGAAGCTGTACTCTTAAGCCTTTTACGGTGCACTCTAACGATCAACTGCTGCAAAGTGCATCAAACGACAAATTTCTTACTCGTACAATACTTACCCTAATTATTAATTAACTCATTAATATTGCTCGTTATTAACGAATATCGTATAGCATACACATACACATATGTACAACAGAAGTGGAAGCACACATAAGGATGTCATCATGCACGAGCGATTAATACGATTTGGTTGGTGAATTTCAAACATTTCGATGGAAAAAAAAAGGAGAAAATTTGACAATCGATTCGTATTGTCGAATGGCGGAATTAAAATCCGGACAAATGCGGTATTCGATGCTTGCGACAACCGGAAACGCGCCAAATGCGCACAATGAATGCGCACGTTTCGCACAGGAAGGATGCGACCTTCCATTTCGTTTTTGTCGCCAAAAAAGTGAGTTTTTTTGGGCATTTGTCCCGCGTTTTGGATGTCAACTCGAGGGTAAAATGATTTTGCATTGTTTACTCTTTTTAAAGTGTCAAATACACCATTGAAATTTTTGCCCAAAAATTCTTTAAATTTGTGTTTGAAATTCATGCAACATTAGAAAATTGCCAAAAATATATAAGAAAACTTTTTTTGCGAATAAAATTTTCGGCAATTTTTCTTGAAATTAATTAATCTAACAAGCACATTAAATGTTTTGATGAATTTCTACAACAAGCAAACTACAATCGACTCATACACGCACGAAGAAATCCAAAGAAGACTAGAGTGAAAAACTTGGAAAATTGCTGTGAAAACATTCGCAGATTTGCTAATAAGTGCACGAATCAGTGTGATGAAATCACCAAGAAATATCGAGAAGCAAAAAATCCAATCAGAATCGAATTGAATTGACGCCAAATGACTATTATTGTCACAATTGTCGCATGCGCCAAGTCTGCGCTAATGAACGTGAGTAATTAGTATGCGTTTTACTGGCTAAACTGGGATGCAATAATGCAGTTGTTATAGTTGTTGTTGATGTTTTGTTGATGTTGTTGTTTGCAATGTTGTGGTTGGAGGGATGCAAATATGTTGCAAAGTTGCGTAAATTAATTAATTAGCAAATTCCTTGCTAGACTCAGACAGAGAGAAAGTGTGAGAAAAAAGAGCGTGATAGACAGAGAAGAGAGATTATACCTTGAGAACCTGGTGGTGATTTCAAGCGGCCGATTTTGATTGATTTTTGGTGGATGGGGCACACAAACCAGTAGAGTAGGTGAAGATAGTGAGAGAGAGAATGCACACAAATAACACATCATTAGTTTGGTTTCGCGTCCATCGTGGTAATTAAGACATAATCATCATCATCATCACATTGAAGCACATCAATAAAAACAATGGTCGATGATGCGAAGAGAAAGTGTCGTCGAAGGATTTTTATCGGAGGCGGCATATGATTGCGATGATTTTTTAAAGTTGGTGAAATTTTGAGTGGGAATTTGGGATTTTTGTGCATGTATGATTTTGCTGTGTAAAATGGAATGTTTCCTGAATATCATGAAAGGAGAGGAAAGTTTGTTTTTGTTGAATGTGTGAAAGAAGCTTGCAAAATTGCAAAAATTCCTTAAAATTATACAAAAAGTGACCCTTCAACATATAAAAACTAAGAAAAATTTTAAACTTTAATTAGGACTTCCAACTTTAAGGATAACTCTGATAAATCTATAAATTATTCAAAATCCTAATTAATTTTTTAATTTAATATTAGAAAATTGCAGATTTCAATAAAGAAAAACTAAGAATTATGACCAAATTACCAACAAAAATTGGCCATTTGAAATAATAAACTGTATGAACTTTTATTTAATTAGAAAAAGGGGAATTCCTTAAAAAATTTCTATCAACTTTTTTTTGCAAAACAAAACCAGAAATTTTTCAAATTAGAAGAAACTACTAAAATCCCATAAAAAGTTTGCTAACTTTTTTCTGGTAAAAAAATAATAAAAAAAATCTAAATTGCAGGAAATGAGGATTCAATTTTATGGATAATTCTTGTAAAATTATAAATTACTTTAAAAACTTACTGATTTTCAAAGTTGTAGATTTCAGTTAAGAAACCATGAATTGTAATTAATTTACAAACTAAAATTTTGCAAAAAGTATCTAACTCTTCCATTTCTAAAAACAAGAAGTTTTTTTCTAAATTAAAAATATACTAAATTTTGAATTAGAACTATAATTTAGAAAGAATTAATTGTGATAGATATTAATTACCCAAAAACTTAATATTTTTTTCATTATATAAAAAAATATGAATTTTAATTAAGAAAACGTACGAATTTTACTTCAACAGAGAGTAGAATTCCTAGCAACTATTTTTTTTTATTAAAACCAGGATTTTCTTCTAAATTATTGTTTTGAATCAGTAGAAGTGATAATTATGAAGCAATTGCATAAAACTTTCAAAAAAGTTTTGGAGTTCAGAAATTAAATATTTCGAAATTAAAATTATTGAAAAACTGATTCCTCAAGAAATAACACAAATGAAATGAACTAATTAACAGAAACATTTTTTTATCAGATAAAAACTTGAGAATTTCAATTAAAAAATCATATGAATTTTGATTAAATTAAAATGAGTTAAAATTCCTAAAAAATTTTCAAACTTTTTTTCTTGAAATCAAAAATTTGTTTCCATACAAAATATTAAACTTTGAATCAGTTTAAAAGATAATTATGATACAACAACATAAAATTGTCAAAAATTCCTCAGACTTGTTTACTTTTCGTTTAATTCCTGCATTACCTCCTGCCCCCAAGAGCGAAGCAAAAGAGTCCTCATACAAGAAGGAAATCTTCGGGGATTACGCAAGGATTACGTGCGCCTGTGTATGGGTGTGTGTGTGTGGTGATGATAATGGCCGGAAGTCAAATTAACTTGTTACACTTGTCCTCCATGCGCATCCGCAAAGAGCCGCCTCTTTAGATAAGCGCAACAAACGCGAACGAAGCGAACGACTCTCCGTTGTAATTGGGTTGCCAGCCGC
>JARJDZ010003932.1:0-22424 GCA_030264555.1 Aleochara sp. GC000083 | reverse complement strand
ATTAGTCATATATTGAAGATATAGGAATGAGTAGTTTAATGATACCCTATTATGGGCAGGAGGGTGGAGAGTACATCCATCTGCACCAAGGCCTCCTGTGTTGGGCCCATTGTGCACACTTCAGCAGCATAGGCTGCTGATGTAGATCACATCAGGTACAATCTTTCCCAACAGGCACTATCTGTTGATTGCTATAGGTTTGGACAATGGTAGAGAACATGCTCTGCTGATTCTTCATCTACCCTGCATCCTGTATCAATAAAAACAATTAGTTAATTGCTCAAGTATTGAATATACAGGAATGAATTGTTTACACAATACCTTGTAGATGTAGATTGTGGGCATTGGGATAGAGAATATATCCATGTGCAACAAGGTCCCTTGTGGTGGGCCAATTGTGCAAACCACACTGGCAACTCACTCTTCTAAAGCCTGCAAAGTTTGGAGATTCTGCTAAGGTGTAGGTTGCTGTGTATGTCATGTCAGTTACAATCTTTCCCAAGATGCATTGCCTGTTGTTTGCTAGTGCTAGACAGTGGTAGGGACATGTTCTGCTGATTCTTCATCATTCCCACATTCTCTAAAAATAGAAATAAGTGAAATAAATGAGTTACAGACATATTGTAGATAAAATACCTTGTAGATGTAGATTATGGGCAGAAAGGTGGAGAGCACAACTAATTCACAATCATTTAAAGCTTGTGTAGGTTACCGAAATACATCATGTCAGGTACAAACTTTTCCAAGATATGCTGCCTGCTTTTTGCTGGTGGTGGACAGTGGCAGAGAACATGCTCTGCTGATTCTTCATCTTCCCTACATCCTGTAATAATAGAAACAGTGAGTAAATTGCTCACATATTGAATATATATGAATGAGTTGTTTAAACAATACCTTGCAGATATTAATTAGTAAATTATAGGCAGCAGGGTGGAGAGTACATTCATCTTCACTGAGGCCTCTTGTAGTGGGCCCATTGTGAATGCCTCCCTGGTAACACACTCCTCTATACAATTCACAAACCAATAAAGCTTGAGGATTATCTTGGGTGGAAGTTACTAATGCATATCATGTCAGGTACAATCTTTCCCAAGATGTATAGTTTGCTAATGCTGTAGAGTGACAGAGGATACACTCTGATGATTCTTAATCTTCCACACATCGTCTAACAATAAAAGCAGTGAGTTAATTGCTAACATATTGAATATATAAGAATTAAATGTTTATACAATACCTTAAGCATAAGCAGCTGTTGAATGAAGTTCCACCAACATCTGATAAATACTCCAACAATATTTCTGTAACAATAAAAATATTGAGTTAATTACTTTCATATTGAATATATGGGAATGATTTGTTTATAAAACCTGGTAGACGTAGATTATGGGCAGAAGGGTGGAGAGTACAATCAGCACCAAGGCCTCTTGTGGTGGGCCCACGGTGTACCACTCTAGTAATATACTCCTCTACCCAACTCACAAGCCTGTAAAGCTTGAGGATTCTCTTGGGGTGTAAGTTACTGATGTACATAGTGTCAGTCACAATCTTTCCTGGTACAATTCAACAGCCTATAGAGCTCAAGGAATCTGTTGGGGTGTATATAGCAATGAATTGTTTATACAATACCTTGTAGATGTAGATTATGTGCAGAAAGTTGGAGAGTACATCCATCAGCACCAAGGCCCCTTGTAGTGGGCCGACTATGCACATCTCCCTGGTAACTCACTCCTCTACCCAATTTACAAGCCTGTAAAGTTTCTTTTGTTCCTCCTTCCTTTCCTAAGATGCACTGCCTGGAGGACATGCTGATTCTGTCTCTTCCCCATATTCTCTAATAAAAGATATAAAGAGTTAATTGCAAACAGATTAAAGATATAGGTATGAATTGTTTATACAATACCTTAAGCAACAGCAGCTGTTACAGCCATCCCATGCAAACCAATGCAAAAGGTGTAATTTTGCATCAAGTTCCTCCAACATGGGATAAATACTCCAACAATATCTCTGTAACAATAAAAATAGTAAGTAACCAGCAGCTGTTACTTCACTAAGTGTTGATTGTGCATTATAGCTTGAACTTTTACAGCAAGACATGAAGATTCTGTAATAATAAATTTTTTCACACATTCAATATATGAATTAATGAATATCTTATGCATCTGCACATCTGCACATTTTGCATACAACATTTGGTTACCTCCTCAAAACATCCAACTTTGCTTTGTTGTTCTTTATGATGGAGGCTCCAAAATATAATAATTGGTCATTGCCTTCATTGAAATGAATTGTTCGTTTATTACCATGAGAACACACAGCAGGAATGAAGTCCTCTGGGTTATGATTGAAAAATATGCACCATAATTTCAAGTTCCTCAAGCATGTAGTGAAGACTGCAGCAGTATATAATATGTTAATAATGTTAATAAGACATAGAATACGAAATATTTGTTCACCTAGTGCATTTGTAGGCCCAAGCTGTTAACCGAACATTGGAACTTGCAAAAAAAGAACGTCATAACCAAATGTCAAATACACTGTAGAAATAAGGTTTGATATTGGAGGGAGTAAAGTTGAACTTTACTCCCGGGGTTTGAAACTTGGCTAAGTTGTCATAAAACCAACATTCAACAAACCGACTATACATGGGAGAATAAAGTGGTACTTAACCTCTAAAAAATTCTTGAAGAGTCGTAAAATTAGTAATTGTAATTTAAAAGTATATTAGAAATGAGTCAAAATTCAAGTAAAAAATGCCATAAAAAACAGCTTAGGTGTCAACATATTGTGCGGAATGAGACAGCTATTACCTTCACTGAATATCCAACTTGCGTATGTTTTCTATTTGCCAAGCAATTGCATTATACATATTTTCTTTTCTTGTTTTAGAATTTAGTGATATGCAATGCAGGCCTATCAACAGGTTTATCTGAAGATGTTATTGTTGATAGATTTGCTATACATGGGGAACTTAAAAGTATTCAGATGGTCATTGCAAAATCATATTGTTACATTACCTACAAGAATTTGCAAGATGCAGAAAATGCCTACAAGGCATACAATGGACAGCTAAATATAGCACAAAACAACAAACCCATTTATCTAGGATATGCAGTTAAAGTCCCAAATCTACCATCATCATTGACTTTTCTTAAACCACCAGGTTTGAGAGTTATTGAAAATATTATCTCTGAGAATGAGGAATCTGTTTTCATTGAATTAGTTCAAAACCAAGCCTTGAATGAAGAGACACAATCTTTGAAACACAGATTTGTGAAGCATTATGGCTTTGAATTTAATTATGATATCAACAATATTAATAGAAACTCACCTCTTGATGAAATGATACCCCTGGAATGTGAAAAACTGTTTCCACACATGGGTTTCATTCCTGATCAACTAACTGTCAATGTTTATGATCCTGGGCATGGAATTCCACCTCATGTTGATACCCATAGTGCTTTTGAAGATATCATTGTTTCCTTATCTCTGGGCAGTGATATTGTCATGGATTTCAGACATGATGATGGACGACACTACTCTGTTGTACTACCTAGAAGAAGTTTAACTATAATGAGTGGTGAATCAAGGTATGATTGGACTCATGGTATAACACCTAGGAAGTTGGACATCATTCATGGATTGAAAGGTATGACTGTTAAGAGGAGACAGCAAAGGATTTCTTATACATTTAGGAAAGTCAATTTTAATGGAGAATGCACATGTAGTTTCCTATCAAAATGTGATACAAAGCTGAGAAAGGAGATTAAGGATGCAGAGGCTAGAACGTTAGAAGACCAATATGTACAGCAAGTTTATAATACCATAGCTTCACACTTCAGTGAAACAAGACACAAACCCTGGCCAAAAGTACAGGCATTTGTGACCTCATTTGAGGTTGGCTCTGTAATATTAGACGTTGGTTGTGGAAATGGTAAAAATATCGGCCATAATACCAATAGTTTTGAGGTAAATGTATTCATTCATTAACAGTATTGTAATATTCAAAAATAAAGTGCTATTTTTTTTGTTAAAGGTTGGTTGTGACAACAGTAACGGTTTGCTCAATTTGTGCCGAGAACGCAGTTTAGAAGTCTTCACTTGCAATTGTTTAATGATTCCCTTCAAGGATTCTACAGCAGATGGAATAATTAGTATTGCAGTCATACATCATTTGGCTACTCAGTCTCGTCGCCAACAGGCTGTAAACGAATTAATTCGTGTTCTTCGCTTGGGTGGAAAGGGCCTAATTTACGTATGGGCGAAAAATCAAAATATTAACGACAAATCGAGTTATTTGAAACAGGATCGTAAAAACAGAAAGAATAATAGTTGCATTGATGATAATGTTACCCAGGTTGATATTGGCTTAAATGTATCGCTACCAGTTCATACAAATAGAAAGCAATTTGCTGAACAGGATATGTTAGTACCTTGGAAAATGAAAGGTTCATCTGAGGTATCTGTACGTAATACAAGTGAATATTTGAGATTTTATCATGTCTTCCAGGAAAACGAATTAAAGGATTTAGTTGAAAGTTCAAATAATGTTAAAATATTAAATTACTATTACGATCAAGGAAATTGGTGTATTATATTTGAGAAAATAAAGTAGCATTTAAACAGGTTTGAAGAAGCTTAACAGATCATTGTAATTATATTTGGCAAGCGTTTCTAGAAGTTTGGGTATTTTGTTCTTTACATTTTGACCTTTAAATTTGTAATAATCCACGTACAAGTCAGTTATAATACCTGCAGTTTATATAGAAATATTTAAGAAACTTTAAAATCCTTGTATGACTACTCACCGTGAAGGCGATCACAATATGATGGTTGTTTTCGAAATTCTTCTCTGTACATTTTTTCATTTGTAAGTAAATCACGATATTTCTTACTCAGAATGGTTAATGTCTCATCAGTTTCATTGATATCTAATTCATGCAGGGCATTGATTAAGTCAATCTTTGCACTTAATTCAATGTAATTGCGTAATTTCGGATCAATTATGTTCAAAACATGATTGATGCTATCATCATTAATATCTGCAATTAAATATGATATCATTTAAGTTTATGTACTCAACGCGATGCAAATCCCGAAAAACTATAGCAGTTATTAAGCGGAAATATATTTTACTTACTTGCTGATACTTCTACTTTGATATTTCGTTTAGTTGCATGTTTACTAAAAAACTCTTTTAGTATGGAAATGGTGGACACATTATCAGATTTGAATGTGCCCTCTCCCTTGCAATATCTACACTGCAAAATTGTATCCAGAAACGTTGACTGAAACGTAAGAACTGTCTCCTCATTAAAGTTAGGCTTTTCGGGTACTTCTGGCAGGCAGCAAGCAACCCAAGAATGTATTTCAGCCAAGCTAAACGACCCTTTAAGCGTCAGCACATTAAATGCCCGTTGTTCATCAAAATGATGAATGCGCAAATGAAGCGATAACGGTTTAATTTCGTAGGTTCGTAGTTGACAGAACTTTGGCTGAATCAACGGGGTAACATACGCGTTCAATGTGCCATATTGGCCCTCAATTGTACGAATCTTCACTTCTAAACGATTCGTATTTACTTGGCATCGATATGTTGCAAGTAGATAATTTCCGCATTTAATGTCGGCTTCACTGTAGCTTACTACTGCCGAATTTTTCTCCACATCGAGTAGATCTATAGGGACATCACTCTGCAATAAAACGTTATCGATTGCTGTAGGCACTTCCAGAGTGAGCGTATATGAAGCTCCTTCCTTGCTAAGGATCATTGTGTCCTTAATTTTGAGCATAGGGATCGCTGAGAATTCATCGAGGAAGCTATGCGTCAACGATTGATAGCGCTCTCGTTCCTTGACTAAAGACGTTTGCAATTCATCAATTTCAGCTTTCAATTTCGCAATTTTGTTCGTTGTATCAACAGAGTAAGCGAAAGAGCCATTTTGGCTATCCCCGGCAACTTTTTTGTCGGTCGCTTCAGTTGTGAGACCAAATATGCGACCGGTATAAGTTGAAACAAGGATTTCGTCGAAACCAAGCGAACTTATTATGCCGCATTGCAACGACGTAACGCTCTCATTGCAATTCTAAAAAGTTTTCAACGTATTCCAGTTTAAAAGTTCAACGAAAATTGGACGTAAATAACTTACATAAGTGAAAATCAGATTTGGCCGATCAATTTTATCCATTATATTTATAGCGTACACCTCGATGTTCCCATCGGTGCGGCCAACAATCAAATTCGATATATTACTCTTCGTCAAATCATAGGACGTAATGCAATTGATTCCGCTCATATTCTGCGGATTATTCAACAGCCAGCGATCGAACGTGTGCGCTCGTTCCAAATCCAACAATCCAACCTTCCCATCAACGGTTCCAAACATAACAAAATGCTTCCCTTCAAATTCGTAAACGTGCAAAATTGTTGGAGGCGATTCAATCTCAATGCTGTGCGTCACCCTCGAATGCTCCAAACTGCGAATCATGCGTCCTTCACACGCAATTAATGATATCAAACGATGCGTCTTGAACAGAAGCAATTAACAATCCTGTCACTTAAATCCTGCAAGGATTACTTTATCTAAATTCAATGCAATTATGTCCACAATGCAATCTCCGCATAGATAAGAGCCGACATCCTTACAATCTCTGTAATGATTGTAAATGTGCTTGCCGCAAACAAACAAATCGTTGCCTAGAACATACCTGAAGATACTTTTTTAGTTCCGAATATTTTGGAAAGTATTCAACTTACATTGAAGATATTGGTTCGGTTAAATTGGTATCAAAACTTAGGAAAAGTTTTCCCTTTTTCGTATATCCACGCACTTCATTGGCAGTTGCGATGAAGATTTTATCGGGGGCTGTTCCAGAAGCGCCTGCAAGTTGTAACGATGCACATTTTGGCCCAGGTAGGGTTTTGAAGACCAACTGGACATCCTCGCGTTTGATACCGAACAACTGCAGGATACCATCTTGATCGGCGACCGCAATCTTCTGCGTTTCATTCGGCGTTTCGCATGGCAAAACTTTCATGCAATTATTTGAATTCACACCGATTATTGTATAATCAACCCTTGAAAGTTCCAACTCCATTTTCGCCCCAGTATTACTCACAAGCTAATGCATACGATTCGTACAATTAGAGCTGGTGTAACGACAATAATCAATAATTTCGTCAGGACAACACGCTTCGCATCGCAAAATACAAACATGACATCAAAGATGCAGTGATGACATAATTGTTATAAAAAGAATTGATTTCTATAGATGGCTTCCAATTGGACAATACTATGCTATCAATTACTGCCCATTTACTGGTTCATTAATCACAAAGGTTCGCGAATTGTATTCGAAATATAAAACGGCGCGATGCGGTCAAGGCGACCGGAAGCGCTCGAATGCAGAGGAGCAAGATCATGCTGATGATATGCATTTGCCACAATATGCAAGATTACACGTCATTAACGTTTTATGCATGGCAATCGAGCTGGGTCTTTGTCATTGTGGCTCATCCAAAATATAGCCGAACGGGAAATGGCTTTTGTTTCGTGTCGGACAGCGTTGAAGCCGATGAATTCTTTTCATTGTTGGTGGCCAACCAACGCTTGCGCACCTTCCAGTTTGATCAATGTGTGTTTGTAGAGTTACAAACTGTGGCAAACAGTTCGGCATTAAACGCGATCATAATAACAAGTGCGGAAGCGAAAAGCACAATGTAAAACATCGGGCGCTCCGCGATTTTGCACTGCTTAACGCACGCAATTTGCAGAAAAGTCCTTTTTTATTGCAATCCGAACGAAGGAAAAGTTTAAAAGTTCAAATATGTCCTAGAAACCCACTTGGTGCCTTTTAATTAGATCTCCAATGGAAATTAGCGCACTTTTGTGTTGTTTTGTACTGGTTTTTCAGTGCATTCATGCTGAATACATTAATGTGACGAATTTATCAAAATTTAAGGAAGGAATTGGTATGTATCAAATTAATTTAATTTCTGATTCAATTGCATAATGCATTTCATGAGTATCATCCGGTACCAAGCACTTCATCCTCGCTCGTTTCGCGCGCATTGAAAAATCTCGTTTTCATTTGATCAATACATTTGTTTACTTGACTTGTTGATCCACGCACACAGAGCTTACCGCGCTTGATAGTTCGCTGCACAAGGTGCAGAGCAGCTACAAGCTTGAGGACTTCTTCTGGACTGGTTCTGGTGATGGCTCCAACCCCGAAGAACCCGAAGATGGAACCGATTATTCGACGATTTTCACCACAGTTTATGTCACATCCACCACGACATACGTAAATCACATTTTAATCATTGTAATTTACCAAGGATAATCGACTTTGGAACTTTCCAGAGTCCATCAACTACTGCATCATCAACATGCAAAACGTGCGACGTGACCACGACCGAAGAAACAACTTCAGAATACGATTTAGATGCGGATAAAGAATTCTGGTTACTGACGGTCCTTAAAAGCGATGGGAAAGATCCTGACATTGTTGAGCTACGCAGAAATTTGGCTAATTTGTACAAGAAAGCATTTCTTCGTCAGCAGGCGAAACATCTCGGTATCAATCCGCGCATCAAACGTGAAGATAAACCGATTGATGTCTACATTCACAAGATCGACAAGAAACCAATTAATGGCGAGGATAAAATTGAAGTCGTTTACCACGTGGCAGTTTCGGGACAACCTGTTGATGCCGTTACCGCTGCAGATGATATGCGATTGGTCACTGATAGGGAAGTTAAGGAGGAGTTGGGATATCCATTTCTAGTCAAAGCTGAGCGTAACGACTTCATCCTGATTCATTTTGAATTCGAACTGTATTGTTGTTGATTCCAGCATATATCAAGCCAACGGTCGCTCAAGAACTCGCCGAAGTGAAATCCACGTGGCTTTTCGTGAGCATTTCCTTAATCATATTGATTATCCTGATCCTGGGCGTCATTCTGCTGGCGTTTTGCGTTACCAAACGGAAGGCGGACGACGAGACTCCAACAAGTGTTTTCGCCGGGCAAGAAGGACGAGTTAACGAAGGATACGATCGGACTGATGGAGATACGAAAAGCTATACGAGCGGAAGACGCCGGCAGAATCCTTCACCAACTTATATCAACTTCCGGAATCAAGCGTCCAACGAAACTCTGAACAGTTTGCGACCGAACAGCGCACTGAGTTCATCGACATTATCCAGGTATTCTTTTTTTTTTTCTCTACATAATGACGATGATGATATTGATGGGGATTTCCAGCAGTGGAAGCATCGATATTTCGCCGTTAATGGGTGTCGGAAAAACGCGGAAAATCCAACGACCCAAGGCGGCAGTCAATAAAACCGTACCTTTGAATGTTGCACCTAGCAATTTGTCAACGAGCAGCAGCTCGAGCACCTTGAGTGATGCAATCCACCCAGGAAACAATGATCCTGGAGTGATCAGTCCGAAATCCTACCTGAGCATGCCCTCAGTGAAAGCTTTCCCTAAGTAAGTAAAACTAGTGTCATTTGAACGAGGAGTCATTCAACTTTTGAAATCTAAAATCTCGATTGTCCAAATCGATATCTCCCACGTGAATATTTCAGAGGCAATAATCCGGAGCCGCTGAATAAAGTGCTCGAGCCATTGAGCGTGCATCATTTAGACATGCCCGACACCGACGAGTATCCCATCACGCGACACGGAAGCCTCGGAGCTGGTGAGGATCCTGGCGTGATCGGCCCCGTCGTTTGGAATCTACACAAGCATCGAATGCAGCGTGGCGCCAGCCTCGACGACGATATCGACACGCAGGCGACAAACGTGTCGAAGATGCGTAAGCGCTTCCATGAACTGCTGGATGACACATTCAGCTTGTTCGGAAGCCGTCGAGAGAGCCCACAACATAAGCCGATCCAAGTCAAGAGCCATTCCGCTTTCGATAGGTAAACACGAATTTTCAACTGTATCTGTAGTGATTCATTTGTTGTCCGCAGGAATGCAGAGAAAAGCGAGCAAATGCGACCGAAGACCTCGGAGCCGAAACGCTCCGTGGATGCGCCCAAAGGGGCATGGATGAGCACGGCGCCATCACCGTTGGTGAGGCCCATAAGTGCGCCTTTTGATCGACCCTATACGGCTCCAAGAATCAATCGGGAATTGATTCTGGTCAATGGTGTTCTGCAGCAGAATGATCCGGCCATTCCACTCATCGAGGAGATTAAGAAGGAGATACATAAGTGCTCCTCGCCCAGTTTTGATAAGCCTGGAGGCAGTCACGAGTAGCCTGCAGGATTGATTTGTTTTTCTGTTGTTAATTTATTTGTTCCAGCAATTATACACTGAACGATAGATATACTGATTACTATTATATTATATTGTTGACTTGTCATGTTTCTAGATGTCTTTCATTAGTTGGTTACTGCCATTCATCCCAATGTTTGATATTAACATCGAAGATAATATTACGATTGATGTTTTTCTATTAAAAATAAATGCGATTTATCCATGTCAGTCTAACTCTAACTGCTATGCAAATACCCCTAATTATTTATCGATTTAGTAATTATATTCAAATCTCGGTATACAAATACATGAATGACGGTCAACTTTACAACAGTAAATATTGCTTGCACAATTGCGACAACAAATATCAACAAAATAATTACAAAGAAGATGATGAATCTTCGTAGAAAGAAAGTTTCTACTTTCACAGTTACAAAAAAATACAAGATTATCATGGATTAAAAATTCAAATTTAAGTTAATATAAGAAACATTTATAAGTAGTGGAATCACACGAAATTATAAAACATCAGAAGTTACAAACAGTTACAAATTTCCCAACTTTTTTGGAAACATAAAGTCACAAAAACTAGGAAGTTGTGGTATGTTATGAAAACAAAATCGCAGACAAATTGTTTGATCAATTATTTTGTAATTAGCTGATAATTTAGCTGAATAAACTTCCTCCTGAACAATGGACTCAACAATTCGACATTCATAAATACTTTTGAAACTAATTAGAACATTTCAAAGTTGGTCAGTCGCAAATAATTATTCTTGTATCTCTCATCTTCTCTTTTCATGGCAAAAGTTATAAAAACATAATTGAGAAATTTTCCCAGATGAAATAAACAAAATTACTCGAAAAGAACCAATAATTATATTCCTAATTGGATGATTAAAGGCTAATCAAATTGAGTGATGATTTAATAAAGACAAATTATGTATGAAGTGGTTGAGTTAAGTGCATGTCGATGTACAATTATACATGAAATTCCCCAATTATAAGAAACCAAATAAACCGATCGCGGATTTGTTTGCAAAAATCTAATAATACTCTCAAATTTACATTTATATTTTCATGATTCACCTACGTACGATGCTTGCATAAAAACTCCATTGAATCTATAGAAAATTTATTTATGAGCGTAAATTACGCTGCATTTACACTCAAATAGAATAAAACAATCGCAACTTCTGAGATTATTATGCGCTAGGCAGAAACTCTCAAACAACAGGAAAAACTTTAAAAGTTTTCGGGTGTGAATCCCCAATCCCATCAGATTATCGGTTAGAAAAAATTTAAATTCCTTCAAATTGCGACTTACTAGGTCAAAGGTGTACAATTACAGGTACTGGCTGCAATTATGCCGACTAAAAATGTTGGAAAACGCTGATGATTGCAATTTAGCAAGTCGTACTTTTATGATCCCCACCAAACCAGAGAGAATAATCCTACCTCGACAGGTCTACAACTAAATAAAGACAACTAATCGTTTGGCAGACTTGGTCGAGCCATATACGCCTTGGATACGCTCGGACCTTGCCAGTTCTTCCAGTCGTTTGTCCAGTTACTATTATTCTACACGTTTGATTGCCGTTCGGATATTACACGATCAGGGGAATTTCGGAATTCGAAAAAAAAAAGCGACGACCGAGCGCAAAAAAGTAGATGTACGGAAACAAACATGAGCAGTCAAACGTTCTCTTCGAGTGCACCAAGTCACATCTTCTAGAGATTTGCGCCTTCGAGCCGGCTCCTGAGTAAAGTTTAACGCACTTGGCGCCAAGTTGGCCGCAACATTTTAAAGACGAGTTTACCAGCACGATGAAGCGTTTCTTGGTGTTTCTTGTGCTCGTTGGATGCGTGGGCAATTGTTTAGCGTATTCAGCTGGACATCACGCTGGAGGTGGTGGCCACGGGCACGTGGCAAACGGTGCCGACGCAATTTCATTCCCGGGTGAAACTCATCGGCGCACCGTGTACAGCAATGATCCAACATACGCCAATGATACAATCAGTTACCAAGCTAACAATTTGGTAAGAGCACACGTTGTCATTGACAATTGCTTATTAGTTCGCGCACGTATTTACGACTCGATTCCCACTCTACATAAGTAATTAATTTATCGTTTAAAATTAGAGTTGACACATGGTTTTTAATGCAATTGTTTCGTTTTTCTAAGATTCCACCATTGGACTTTATTCAGAAACTCAGCAACTATAACGTCAGCGATCTGCTTTTGAACTATGTGGACGATTACGAGGAGGAAACGTTGTTGGCAAGTAAGTGGAATGGCTAATGTACTAACAAACATACTTTATATAAATCGACAGTACAAAAATATTCCCCAATTTTTCGGCAATACATTTCTGATATGTATCTATGCATTCACATTTGATTTTGGCACTCTTTGATCACTCGGATGCAAAACAGCAAGTTAAGATCACACAATGTTCAATAGTTACGTTAACATCGTATATAAATTAAACAAATTACAAACAACATGTATTTACACAAGACCTGGAATTAATTATCAATGAAAGATCTTAAAAATCGATAAATTGTCAAGAGAAAAGTAAAAATTATTTTTTACTTCCAAAAATAGAAAAAAACTTGAATTGAATGCACCAATTTTCGAGATTCCATATTCGATAATAATACTTAACAACAAATTGTACAGATCAATGAATAATTTGTAAAGCTACAAAGATTAAAGAACGTAGAATTCGTGACTAGGTCACCATAAATAGACAACATCCTACGTAAAAAAGTGAATAAAAAATAAAGTTCTATAAATTGCACAATAAAAGATCGATTCGTCAATCAGGACTGCTAACAGCATCGAAGTCTTTCAACAGATTCCGTTTGCAGCGCAAGTTACCTTGATAGATGATCAAATGTATCAGGTAACCCGCTGGCGTTTTGCTATATGCCGCTTGGAATTTGCAAGGCCGCGACCATTTCGTTTCCTTCTGGTACTTCTTGCTGCTTTTCCCATGGAACTGAACGTGCCCCGCCGAGGAAATGTTGACGATTTGCATGGGCGCCGAGATTTGCGTTTCGATAGCGTCGCCAGAGCCGAGTCGCGTGCGTTTCGTTGGCGATTCGCTGGTGCAATTATGCAGGCCGTCACCTTGACCCTTTTCGCGCTTACGCGACGACGAACTAGCTGTAATTGTACAATTGTTCGGTGGCGTTTTCTCCTGCGAACCCTCGGGATTTCCCTGCGGCGTGCGCTTAACGCTAGTAGCGGCTCGCGCTACTTTCGCATGCACGTCGATTACGTGCGAATCGCGATATCCAATTGAGTGGCAGGGCTCGATTGTTGGAAAATCGTGAGTTAGTTTGCCCATCTCAGATTTGATGAATTCGCTGATTTTTGGAGTACCTTTGATCGTTTTGCCAAACCAGTCTAGAACGGCGCCATCAGACAAATAAAAGACGAGGCTTTCCCGATGGTTTTCCACCAGGTCGAAGTAGAACGTTGAGAACGCGTTCGCTTCCTTGTGCTGTTCCTCCGTAAACTTGTCCATACTGTATTCTGTAATGGCAAATTTACTTATAACAAATTTGCGCTCAATTTGTTGAAATAATTATTTATCAACTTACTGAATGAACACATAAATATGCCAATTTATGTGACATGCAGTAACAACTTGATACTTTTAAACATAGTTTCAGAAACTATTATTTTCAGCGCGTAGACTTTAATATAGGCAACCCAACTTATGCCATTTTCAAGATTTCAAGAAATATTTACAAATTTATCATGAATTATGCAATCTATGTTTAAAACAAATAAACAGTTAAACAGTATAACTCTTAATAAAAATAACAATATGCCAATTACTGATTTAAATTTTGTTTCAGATCGATTTGGTGAAGTTGAGAGAAGTGAGTACAAATTACTTATTGTAAATAGTTTCCGAAATTATTAACGCAAATCTTTGAATGCAGGCCAAGCAATTCAACCAAAAGCAGCAGCATGCACACCAGAACTGCAAACCATCAAGCTAGCAACGCAATCAGACCCATCAATTATCTACATTCCATCATGTACAAGAATTGAGCGTTGTGGAGGATGTTGCTCACATAATTTGTTATCTTGCCAGCCAGTAGACACAGAACTCGTCAGCTTTAAGGTAACTATACGTTTGAACGTGAGAATATTTAATAAAATATGAAAATCTAATTAGAATCTATTCCCCAGGTGATAAAGACGCAATTTGCAGCAGGAAATCGTCTAAAATTCGTTGGCAAAGAAGTAATACATGTAGAAAAGCACACTAAATGCCACTGTGGCTGCAGAGTTCAAGCTTCAGTAAGTTACAAATAGATTTGATAGCAAAATCTCTAATTTGAATTTGTTTATGGCAGGATTGTTCAGCAGTACAACATTACAGTGCAGATGAATGCAAATGCAAGTGTGCCAACTTAGATGAGGAGAGAAAATGCCATGCGAAAAGTGGATTGAAGCTGTGGGACTACACCAGTTGCTCATGCAGATGCAGAAATGTCTCCCAATGCACCACCGGATTTATGTTTGACTCAAACGATTGCCGATGCGTTTCAATTCCAAAACGACGACATGTAATTGCACGACCGGTTATTGACGAAAATGACAAGCAGCAAGAAGAACAATTCCAATTCCAGCAAACCATAGATGAAGAATATGACTTTTAGATTACAAATCGCTGATGTTTGTTTGTATGTAAGCTTGTTGATGATGTATTATTGAATCGTAAGTTACTTACATCAAGTGTGTAGATCTAGGGCATATCGTCGCACTACCGTTGCCACTAAAACGAATTTTAATAGATTAGAAAATACGTTACATAGTCATTGCAGAATCAATAATAACATTAACAATGAATACCTTTATGTTGCCTGGAAACAGATGTCTATTCACCCACATGTGAATTAAATGAAGAGTAATGGATGTCGCCAGCTTTCGGAAATCATTCCTAATGAGAACACTTCGCTTTCCAATTGTCGTAGACTGGTTGTCAATCGGCTCCAATTGTTCGTTCAGCTCAAATTTAACAATCCAGAGTATTAATTTTGAGAGTAACCTTCAAAACTCCTAGATAACACGATGCCTATGGCCTGAAAATGCAGCAAAACACTGGCTTATGCACATAGGCAACATTGGAGTTCATAACAAAGCGTAAAAACCACAATAAAATGGCGTGCTCAAGATTACAGGAATCTACCATGGCGTCACTGTAGTTTACAACTTGAATTGCCATGAGATGTCACTGTGTGTGCGATTTTGCCCAAAATTTAAAATTTCATAATTTAAATTTTAAATAACCAATGCGCGTTTCATCTAGGCAAATATAACGCATAGAACATAACAACTTGCGGTTTGTAACCTTGTGTCTACTTTACTGCAGCTAATAGGAGACAAATTATGACTATCTGTAAATAAGCAACAGTCGTAGGCGTTTTGAAATGTTTAGAACGCATTACACAGCGCAATTAAAATGATAAAACGAATATCATAAATAAATTGTGCATATCTCCGTTATGGTATTGTACCAGTTGAGTTGAGAATTCAATAAATGTCCGAGCCCAATGTGGAAAACATTTCAGCCCTACCTTCGCTTCTTCTGCGAGCAACTTTTTTCAATATCTCTCTTCGATTGATATTGCCTGCTCCGTAAATGGATGCAGACGTTAAGCGCAAATAGCAGCGATTTCCCGAAAGAGTTCCAATCGTAAGTGCATACGTAATGATAAGCGAACGCATTATACAAAACGCTAAGTGTGTTTAAGTGTGTTTTTAAGATAAATACAAGCTGTTTGGACGCAGAAGGGAGCATTTGAAAAATGAACGGAATTCTTCGTTTGCTCGCGAGTCGGAGGCCGCGAGGCGAAAGCCACTGGTAAAAAAGGGCTGAATCGAATAGCATTAGCATGGTATCATCGTTCATCATAAATCGAAAGCAACTGGGAACGGACAAGGCGTTGCTCAGCAACGACAAGCGCAAATTAAAAACTGGATGGTATATTATATCGGGGCCGGACAGGACAGCGTTGGTAGTAGAAGCCTTCAGCTTGAGGCTACCGTTTCTTCGCAGTCAGTGGCGACGGCGCATTTTTATTTTCGTTTTGCTCCTCGTTTTTTGTTTCGCGTCGCTTTCCGTCTTCGTTTTTGTTGCTGATGTCGTGTTGTACTAGGCATCAGATTTAGAGTATGCGTTCGTGGAGGAATCACCGACGATGGAAGTAGATGTACGCAGATGAAAGATGATCGTCCCATTGCTGGGCTGGTACATTTATTAAGAGTTGTAATATGTGGAACATGTACATTTGTATTCTTCAGCGAGTGTGTTGCTACTGGAAGTTGGAGTGGAATATCTGCTGTATGAATATACAACCGCACTCGGTTGGAAATTTTAATTTATACCTATGCATGCGTGTGCATGGCGTGCCGTCTAAGTGAGCCCTTCGACCTTCGAAGGCGAAACGACACGCCGATAAAAAACAATTAATAAAGCCATCCCATGTTGGGCGAGGTGCTCACACAAAGGGGACAATCGAAATTGAAAGTAACGCCATTCGGAATTGTTTTTGGTTGCTGTTAAACCGTTTGAAAACAATTCACTATTTGTAATTCATAAATCAGTTGAATGCATAATTTAGCGGTTACCGAATCATTTTTAGGAAGTTCGATGCATATACAAGTGAATTTACTAGATAATTGATATTAGATACTAGGTATTGATAACAGTGGAGGTCCTATAAAAAGGATTCAGACACCATTTTATTGGAAATTTAACGTACTTTAAAATGCCGTTTGCAGATTTGCAAAATTCCGTCTAGAAATGCTATTGGTATTGTCGTCAAGTTCCTTAGACATACTGATCACAATTTTTTAATCCTTTATGTTTTATCCCGGGACCGGAAGTCCAATCTGAATAGTTCAGGTCTTATATTTTAGGTAATTTAATGTACTTTCGATTGCCGTTTAGACATTTGCAAAATTCCGTCTAGAAATGCTATTGGTATTGTCGTCAATTCGGTTTAAAATGATTAGTTTTTTACTCTTTTTCATACCCAATTTTTACCCAATTTTCTACTAGAAGTTTCTCAGTAACTGGAGGTCCGATAAAAATAATTCAGACACCATTTAATTGGAAATTTAATCTACTTTTAAATGCCTTTTACCGATTTACAAAATTCTGTCTAGAAATGCTATTGGTATTGCCGTCAATTTGTTTAAACATAATGAACACTATTACATAACCCTTCATGTATTACCGCGGGACCGGAAGTTCAATCCGAATAAGTGAGACCCTATTTTTTAGGTAATTTAATGTACTTTCGATTGGCGTTTAGACATTTGCAAAATTCCATCTAGAAATGCTATTGGTATTGTCGTCAATTCGCTTTAAAATGATTATTTTTTGCCCTTTTTCATATCTTTATCGTCAATTTTCTGTCAGGAATTTCTCAGTAACTGGAGGTCCGATCAAAATAATTCAGGCACCATTTTATTGGAAATTTAACCTACTTTTAAATGCCGTTTACAGATTTACACAATTCTGTGCAGAAATGCTATTGGTATTGCCGTCAGTTTTCTTAGATATAATGATTACTATTACATAATCCTTTATGTATTATCGCGGGACCGGAAGTTCAATCCGAATAACTGAGACCTTATTTTTTAGGCAATTTAATGTACTTTCAATTGGCGTTTAGACATTTGCAAAATTCCATCTAGAAGTGCTATTGGTATTGTCGTCAATTCGCTTTACAATGATTATTTTTTGCCCCGTTTCATAGTTTTAGTCATCAATTTTCTGCCAGAAGTTTCTCAGTAACTGGAGGTCCAATAAAAATAATTCAGGCATCATTTTATTGGAAATTTAACGTACTTTCAAATGCCGTGTACAGATTTACAAAATTCCGTCCAGACATGCTATTGGTATTGTCGTCAATTTGCTTAGACATAATGATCACTATTACATTATCCTTTATATATTACCGCGGGACCGGAAATTCAATCCGAATAACTGAGACTTCATTTTTTAGGTAATTTAATGTACTTTCGATTGGCGTTTAGACATTTGCATAATTCCATCTAGAAATGCTATTGGTATTGTCGTCAATTCGGTTTAAAATGATTATTTTTCTGCCCCTTTTCATATTTTTAGTCATCAATTTTCTGCCAGAGGTTTCTCAGTAACTGGAGGTCCGATAAAAATAATTCAGACACCATTTTATTGGAAATTTAATCTACTTTTAAATGCCGTTTACAGATTTACAAAATTCCGGTCAGAAATGCTGTTGGTATTGTCGTCAATTTGCTTAAACATAATGAAACTAATACATAATCCTTTATGTATTATCGCAGGACCGGAAGTTCAATTCGAATAACTGAGAGCTTATTTTTCCGGTAATTTAATGTACTTTCGCTTGGCGTTTAGAGATTTGCAAAATTCCATCTAGAAATTCTATTGGCATTGTCGTCAAATTGGTATTAAATGATTATATTTTATTGCCCTTTTTCCTGATTTTAATCATCATTTTTATTTTTATCAATGGTTCCTCAGGAAGTAGAAGTCCTATAAAAATGATTCAGTCACCATTTTATTAAAAATTTAATGTACTTTCAAATGCCGTTTACAGATTTGCAAAATTCTGTCTAGAAATACTAATGGTATTGTCGTCAATTTGCTTAGACACAATTATCACAATTTCTTAATACTTTATGCATTATTTCGGGACCGGAAGTTCAATCCGAATAATTGAGACCATATATTTTAGATAATTTAATGTACTTTTGATTGGTGTTTAGACATTTGCAAAATTCCATCTACAAATGCTATTGGTATTGTCGTCAATTTGGCCTAAATAACTATTTTATGACAACCTTGATCAGATTTGGTGGATACTTCAAGTATCGAATTGTTTGCATTAAACCGTTTTAACAAACATAGAAAGCTGATTCTTTTTTCCTCTTTGAAGTTTGAACATGTTGATGACAACTTCAGACTTATCCCTTGTCCATACAAATCAATACCTTGCCTATTTTCTCCTGTACTATTTAATATGTTGAACATGAAAGCTTCGGCATCATTGGCATTGTTATAAAGAAGTACGTGCCTAATGTGCAGCCAGGCATGAAGAAGACGAATCTCTGCTGAGTTGCATACGTTATGAATATTCCACGTTTGTTTCACTTCAGTATCAATGTTTATTATGCTCACACAAAAACCTATCATCTACAAAGGTGTCGACAAAGCCCACATTTGCATTTCGACATTTTCCTTTTCATGCATTCCGAAGTACTTGAAGATAATGAAAATTTATTTAAACAGTCGCCGGCGTGCTATTTAAACAATTTGATAATCCAGGAAACACCCAGCCAACAAATGAGCAGGAAATGTAGCATATGTAGCCAAATACGAGATAACTACGGATTTGTTGTAATCTAATGTCTCCCAACTTCCTGGCAATCTTCATTGTGTAGCATCAACAAACAACAAATATTATTCGAATGTGTAATGTCCTCATTGTGTTCAAGTTTTGCATAAAAATTAGTTGACTGTCCCGTTATTTATACGTAATTCCTTCGACCTTGAACAACAGTTCAACGTTTCGGTTTACTCATCGAAGCAAAAGGAGTAATATTTGGATGACTCCTCATTGGATTATTTGTTTATTGGTCCTGAATAGTGTGACCTGGAATCGTGAAGATGCATAAGTCTATAATTTACGGGTATTGTTGAAAGTTTTGGGAGCAATGAGACCACAACATCCAACGACTTGCTTTGAATCTGAAGACTTGAATCGAATTGGGGGAGTTTGCTACTGGATTGTGTGTATATGGTCTTGAATGCGCTATTAGCTTAGCTACCTGTCTTACGACATACACGGCGTGTTCACCAAACAACGAGCAACTCGAACAAGTTCTCTTCTGTATGTATATATTTGTGTTGTCCTCCAAAGCCGCATCTTGGATGCGTTTCTTGTGCTTCTTTCTGCTCTCCGAGAGAGGTGTGTCTAACGATTCCTCCTCGGCGATGATTCCGATGCGTTTTTATAAACCCTGAAATTATTTGACGTCGCTGGATCGAATATGATCGCTCAAACGACGAACTAGTGTGCTTCTGCACGCTTACGATTGTAATCTAAGTGATTTTTCTTATTGGGGCCGTTCTTCGGGCTTCGATTCGGGCCGCTTATTTGTCTTTATTTGTGTGTATGTTCGGGAGGTGTATTTCCAGTAGCGCGGCTTTTATGGGCCTCCTGCCAGACAGGTATATTTATACGCGGGCTCGATACAGGTAGCCAAATCTGTAAATTACGGTTTTGAATTTCCGAGCCGATAAGCATGCCTCGATGCTGAAGAGCGCATAATGCACGCGTTTGCATTATGCGGCACGTTGCTCTTTTTATCCGAGCCTCTCTCATATCGAATGGGTAACTCGGATTTCACTCAGCAATGCCATAAACTTTGTTGCCTGCGCTAATTATATGCAATGGCGAGAGAGCGTTTATGAATTTCTTGTAATGAGCAGTAATTTTATTGTTTACAACCTTTTCGAAGCCAACTTCTTCCAGGAGAAACCATTTTTAATGGCAATCATTAAGGTAACTGTTTTGGTATTGTATAACTTGAAAGACGAAAGAAATTTCGATTTGAATTTCCAAGTTTTCTTCTTTTATCATGCAGAACAATTTGCCAAATTTGAAACTACTTTTTCGGCTTCCTATAACTTATAGACGAAAATAATAAGAAAATATTATTATTGATAGAGGAGAAAGAATTTTTCCAAAGGTAGAAATCCGTGCAAAGGAGTTTAAAAGATATTAAACTACTAAGAAACAAATTTTAAAGTTTGAAAAGTCAATTTGAACACTTTTTTAGCCTTAAAAATTTGCAACTATTGTGCAACTTCTTGTGATTCATCATTCAGTTTCTGTTTGAAACTTCTTATAGCCATATCTACTAATTTTGGAACTTTATGTACTTTGACTTTTTATAAATTATATATTATTAACTTAAATATTATTGTTGATAATGGAGAACGAATTTTTTTCAAAGGTATAAATTTGTGCGAATGAGTAACTACTGAAAAATGAATTTTAGAGTTTGAATACTCAGTTTGGACATTTTTTACACTCTAAAGTTTTGCTACTGTTGTGCAACTTCTTGTGATTCTTCTTTTGTCCATTGCCATAAAGTAAACAAAAGACAAATTTCAAATTTCTGTTTGACACTTCTTATAGTTATATCTACTGATTATGGAACTTTATGTACTTTGGCTTTTTATAACTTAGAAAGTATTATTCTTGAAAATGCAGAAAGTAATTTTTCAAAGATAGAAATCTGTGCGAAAGAGTTGAGCAACTTTTTAAGATTCTTCTTTTACTGATTGCATTAGAGAAAACAATAAACAAATTTCAAATATTTGTTTGAAAGAACTTATAACTAAATCAACTAATTATGGAAATTTAAGTACTTTGACTTCTTATAACTAGAAAATATTATTGTTGATAATGAAGAAGGAATTTTATCAAAGATGGAAATCTGTATAAAGGAGTTTGACAAAAATTGAACTAATGAGAAAAGAAATTTATAGTTTAAAACTAAGTTCAAAAAATTATTCACCCTCAAATTTTTGCTGCAGATTTTATTGTGCGATTATAACAATATTATCAAGCTTCATGCACCTCTTGAAATGATTCTTCTTTTACTGATAGTAAACAATACACAAAATTTTTGTTTGAAACTAGTTTTAAAACTGTATTTATTAATTCATGGTACTTTAAGTACTTTGATTTCTTACAACATACAAAATATTATTGTTGATAATAAAAGGCATGATTATTAAACTGAAAGAAAAAAGCAATCCAATATCACTTTTAACATTCACCATCAGTATTTAGAAACCACCAAGAAACTATCAAAGAAAATTACCATGCGTCATGTACCTCTTGAAAGCGAATAAAAACTTTATGCGTGGAATTTTCAATTAAGATGTTTTTTTTGCATTTATTCGCTTACCTCGCGCATCCAGATTTATAAAATTCCACATAAAAACGACGATCGTGTGTAACCCAGTAGTAGCAGATAAGATGGAAGGGTCGTAATTTGAATAAGCTCCTGCTGCTGCTGAGCACAGACCTGCATTC
>JARJDZ010003929.1:0-12384 GCA_030264555.1 Aleochara sp. GC000083 | reverse complement strand
AAAATCGGTCAAATAGTTCTTGAGTTATGTGAAAAAACATTTCTTATGGGGATTTTACATTGGCTATGCTGTAGCATTATGGGAAAAAAAACATCTGTTCTTTTCAAGTACTCTGCGGTTGCATTCCTCGCATTCCGATCCCATTGTTCTCTATTTACATTGCAACTGTTTACTTGCGGTTGCATTCCGATCCCATTGTTCTCTATTTACATTGCAGTTTGTGTACTTGTTATTGTATGTTTTTCTATTCATCGCTGCATTCCATCGTTAAAGGGTTAAACCAATTAAGTGAGCTCTTTTTTTGTGGAATGGGGGAACCAAGGTCGTTCGAAATGAGGCATTTTGATCTTTTTACATTTCATCAATATCTCCGAAACTAATAAACCGATTGCGTTCAAATTTTCAGGGATTGTTTATTATACACTCGCGCACATATTTACAGACTTGCAATATTATAATTTAATTTGTTTATAAATTATTAATGTTAATATCTGATAATAGTAGATTTTTGAAATTTTCAATTGGATTTTCTCGAAAACGGCTCGGCCGATTTGCACCAAATTTGAAATATAAACTAATGCTATTTATATGATTAAGGTGTTGGGGGCGGCGGTTTTTTGAAGTGGCTGGGGGCGGCATATTACCCTGGACTCAATCAAAAATCTTAGAAATGTTTAGTATGCATATTAAGTAAGATTAGGTGGACATGTTTCGGGGGCGGCAGAGCTCCATCATACAGGGGGGCGGCAAAAAATTAAAAATTAAAAATAAGATAATAAAAACCTTATTCCTAATGTACAGGTAATATTACTGGAAACAAAACTTGTACTGCCTCCAAAATAGTTGGGGGCGGCAATATAAAATAAAATCAGAGCAAACTCTTTCAAAATTGCAAGGAACTTTGATTAAACATTAGAGTAATGAAATTTACGCGTAAAAAGATTAATCGATCATTATGCTTGCGATGGGATCCCTATAAACCTTTTGGGGGCGGCAATTCCTTATGGAGCGTTACTTTATATCTCGAAAACTACTGGCCCGATTTGGATGATTCAAACGACATTTACTATGTTTCATACTGGAAACTAGACTTGTTCTGCCTCCAAAATAATTGGGGGCGGCAATATGAAATAAAATCAGAGCAAACTCTTTAAAAATTGCAAGGAACTTTGATTAAACAATAGAATACTAAAATTCACGCATAAAAAGTTTATTCGATAACTATGCTTGCGGTGCAATCCCTATAAACCTTTTGGGGGCGGCAATTTTTTATGGAACGTTACTTCATATCTCGAAAACTACTGGACCGATTTGGATGATTCAAATGACATTTTCTAAGTCTCATAAAATCACACTGATTTATAACATCTACTTGTCAACAATGACTTCATAATGTTACAAATTGAAATTTTCATTCAAAAATTACATTTTACAGTCATAAATTTCTTGAAGTCAATTCAAACTTCTTATGTGCCCCAGAAGAATTGTTTATTTACGCCACAAAATTCAACTCTGAATAAACTTTCCTCACTAAACTTGTTATGCAGAGGCCATCATTTTTCTTGTTGCAAAACCGTAGAAGATAAACTCCCAACATCTTGAATCCCACCAAATAAAAGTTAAACCATGCACGCGGCCGACAATGAAATATCATTTTTAAAGTTTTGCGCGCATTGTGTGCGGCGAAAAGTGACTTGACTTTCGAAACGAAATCAAGCAACGTCGTGCAGAAAAACCGCCTTCTTGTCGCACAGATGGCATTAAACTGAGCGAAACTGCGTAAACTTCTCAGCACGCCATTGATACCGAAGCCCGAAATGCTTAACGAGAGGAAATGCAACATTTGCCATTTACATAAGAGTGCACATTTCATATTTCAATAACGCGTCATGTAACACGTTTGCGTTGCAGAATGTCAGACGAGATGCACATATCTCCGAATCCACCAGCGAATGTTCTGCATTCCAATGCGAAGAGGCACACACGTCAAGATGTGAAGAAGTGCACATGCATCGTTTCGGCTGAGGGCGCATCTAATGGCGGACATTAGATCGTGCTGCAGTAATATTGCGATATTTTTATGCTATCTGCGGAAATGACTGCTTCATCGGTTCTTTTGTTTGAGTTTGCGAATCAATTTTCATGTTGGCTGTCAACATTCGTTCGCCCGAGGATGAATGACTCTGTTTATTTGCAATGTCAGTTCGAACAAGAGCGAGTATCGATTTGTTTCATTTTTATTGTGCCAATATTATATCTCTATGCGTGGATTGATTGACGTTGATGTTATCACTGAATTTTAACATGCATGCGTTTGTAAATGTGAAATTAAAGGATTCTCTTTAATCCGTTTTTCAAATATTTGTTTTTGTTAAATGTTGATGAAGGAATCAATTGACTAATGAGTTATAATATAGGAAAATTACAAATCATAAATATGATTAATTATATCTTCAGTTAATGTCAATCAAAAAGGAAATATTTATCCTGAAAATTTTCGGTTTTTGTTTTCAAAGATCTAGGATAAAAAAAAGACTTGTCATCAAGAAAATATTCCAGAATCTTTTTCAATTTCTAAAGGATAACAATTTTGATAGAATTTGATCTTTGATTGTGTATGAAAAGTTTCAAATATATGTCTGGATGCAAAAAGATCAAGAAAATAATAAAACTTTCAGAAAAAAGTGTCTTGAAACTTTGAAAAATGTTTTTAGGAAGAATCTATTCAAAAATTGTTTGCTCTATATTTTCAATGATATGAAAATAATTAAAGAACTTTGAAAAGGCTTTCTAGACTTATTAATGATTGATAAATTGTCAAAGTTTTAAGGGGATGATCAAAGGACAATAAAAATAACGGAAATTGAATCGTCCTTTTTGAGCTCAAAAACTTTCTGACCAAAGATTTCATAACCCCAAATAATTCTCAGGCTTACAAGGAAATAAAAAAATCAGAATGGTAGATAACGGTAATTCCTTCTTAAGAATACTTGAAGGATAATAAAAACTAAGTACAAAACTGAACAATTTTTCTGAACCTCGAAAGAAACTCATTGATGACTTATGTTATCTAAGGATTATGTGACCAACAATTCCTTAAGTCCAAGAAGGATCAAAAAGAACAATAAAAATGTGGGAGTACTTCATAAAACAAATTTCACTATCTTCCAGGATCGTGGATCTTAAACGATAAGAAATACAAATGACACTCAATCATCTAAATTGCATCCTCATTCAAATCCGCGAGTTGGTGCATTTGTAAAGCTCGTCCTCGAAGTTGATGTTGGGCGGTTTATATTAAGAGTTTTAAAATATCCTCCCTCGAGTAGTTATATCTGTATATCATGGATGGATAATGGCGCTCTCCTCGAGTCCTTGAATCTGCCGATCTATATGCATATATACGAATCCTTCGCTGCTCCATGAAGAGTCCATTGCATATAAAAAGGCGGCCGATGGAGCTGGTGCGAATCGTTGTGCACATGGATATCATCGGCCACATGTATTGGAAGGACGAAGGACGAGGCTGGAGGAAGCGGCGAAGAAAAATTGCTGAATTTGCTGACTGCACACTTATTTTTCACTATGAACTTTATAAGCTCCATAAGCGTTTTATACGTGTATCCTTCGGAATCGCCCTCCCCCTCCGCCGCCGCCGCCTCCGCCGCCTCCGTCGTCTTCGGTTCTTCAGCCTTTTTTGCCTGCTGCTTCTGCAGCGATGCGACAATGTTTTATAAATTGCTCGCTCTGTCCGTTCGTGTGCTTAACTACCTCAAGGCGAATGCGAAAAAATTGGTGCATTGTTGCGTTTATGTCGCTATAAATATTTAAGGATAATGTTTAACACCGAAGATCTATGTTTTCATCTCGGGAATATGGGATTAGTTACACGGTTTTTATTGCGAAGTTATGGCTGGTAAATAATTTTGAAAAAGTGCATTTCAACATTTTTTTATCTTTTATTTTATCTCAAAAAATTGCAAAATGAAAATTCAGAAAAGGATCATCCTATTATTGAATAGTCAAGAATCAAGGATACGAAGGAACTGGGATGAAAGTATTCATTCATTTTTTAATCATTTTTGAATTTCAAGGATAATGAAGAATATTGAGATACAAATTGACTAGTTACTCCATGAAACATTAGAAGGATATCCGATTTGCACATGACGACATTTCGAAACCAGTCGGAGAACTTGACGTCGAAAGTGGCGAACCATATTCCCGGATTCCCGGATTGATTCCGCTCGTGAGAGTTCACCATTCTGAGCGCACTTCCGAATAAATTTCAAATTCAAATACCAAACATACATGCGCGTCCATCTGCATCCCTCTTCGCGTGCGGGAATACTTCGGCGGCGTGAAGAGTCCTGTGGGATGAGCGTGTGCACCGCGTGGGCGAGCGCTCGTACGGCGGACATACATATGCAAAAATCGAAGGATAACTCCGCGCATAACTCCTCCTGCATTTCGCATACGTGTCCTTCCTTCTGCGGGCGGCCATCGTGGCACTCGGTTAAAACTTCGTCTTCGTCCTGGCTGCTGGTGACGACATTTTCATCATCGCATCCGCATTGTGCAAGCCTGAAGAGCGCCATATGAGTTTCTGTGTGTATGAGTGTGTATTTTCTGGGTTAAGTATTTTGGCATGCATCACAAAGGAAACGGGGGAAATTTACATGGAGAAGACAATAGCGACCAACAGGGATGCTCCAGTTTTCCGAAACTCCAACCCCCACCACACCATTCGGAAAACTCATTGTTATTGATGGCGCAAAAGCAATATCATTGTCCTTGATTGTTAATTTCATTATGGGGGATTTTTTATTTGGCAATTTTCAGAGATTGGATAATATATCCTGGAAGGATACTATAATCTGCAATGTGGTTGGAAAAATCAATGATTGATCCTTCGGGGGGAAATTTTTTGAAGGTCATTTGAAGGCCAGATCTTGGAAAATAACTTTTTTTTTCACTTGATTTGTAAATGGGATTAATTTCAGTGAAAAACTTCATGAATTGAATTTTGAAAAATTTATTTACTCTATAAAAATTATCCTTTATCGATCATTTTTTATTTCCTTGAATCATTATTTCTTTGCATCTTTAAATATAAATTTTATGATAACCAGAATATTTTATGACTTCCAAATAAAATTACGAAGAATATAAAAATGGGAAAATCCTAAAATAATCAAATAACCCTTTCTTATTTAACCGACGCGATATTATTTATGCGATCACTTATTTATCGATCAAATGCATCAATTTTACATGTGACATGCAAACATCCTGAGGAAGTTCAACGATTTCTTGTGAATAAAACCACATAAAGTTAAATTCCAGTGCAACTTTAAGCTGCATCGGAAAGAAATGAAAAATTTACAACTGCAATTTATTATCCATTCACAGTGCATGCCAATTTTTCCAAACCAACAAATTTTCACCAAAAACTTTTCAGTATAAATTTTAACTGACCATTCTATTTATACTTAAAATTTAAAAATTTTAAACACTTTTGAAATCCACTTAAGTGAATTTTTTTCTTTAGAAATTTATAACTTTTTGGATACACTCTGTAGAAAGGATCAAGTGATGTGTTGCATGTGCATTTTTAATATTTTTTCGGCTTGGCAAATGCTCCTCGAGCACGCTTCTTCGAAGAAGATTGCATCGTCGGTTTTGGAGGAGAGCGGACCCACATTTGAATATCAAACAGATAAATAAATTGGGAAATTTATTTGGATATATTTAGGAATTTGAAAGAAATGGAAATGCAACGGCAATAAATACGTTCGTTCGGCTTGAACGGAAGCTGCGACCGGCATTTCCGGGATGCAGTTTTCGCATTTCGCGAGAACGTATAAATTACCACCAGTTTTTTTGCACTATTTGTTGTTGGTTGCTTGCAATTTTTTATCGATGCTCATTGTAAATATTCGCATTATTTGTGTGAGTGAGTTGGACGTGATTTACAATGCGTTGCAATAAATGAAATATATAGAGGCATCAACAATAACAAAATGAGTAATAGTTTATTATTTGGCTGATGCTTTATTTCCCATTTTATTGTGCGAATTGTAATTTTAGTGCTATTAATTTTTACAACTTAATTTATCTGCTCGTTCGACTATTTTCCATTGGGAGCACGTCGGGTGGAATACATTTTTGATTTGATTTAATTTGAATTTATTTTTTATAGATAAATTGAGTGGCAATTTTATTTTATTTATTATTTTGTTTTTTATTTTATTTACTTTTTTAGAATCTAATTACAATTTAAGCTGTTATATTTTTTTAGGAATAATTTCCATAGAAACAAGGATAATAAATTTTCTTGTACTTTCTTGGATTTTTGCAATAAATTATAGATAATAAATCGAGTTTATAATCAGATTATTACACTAAGAAGTTTTAAATTGACTTCCAATTATAATTTTCTATCAATTTCTTTTCAGAATCAATCAGCATTAGAAAATGAAGATCTACATCTAGTATCTCAATAAAATATAATATAAAATATGGTTGGTTATAATTTTTAAACATTTCAACCTTCAAGAAAAAAATTATAATCAGTTACAACAAATTCTCATTGAAATCTTGATTGTCATAAAATCCAATCCAATTCTTATCTGAAAATTTTTATTCAGAATTTCAAATTACAGAAATATGCAAACAATTTATTATCCTGGATACATAACAATATCCTGTTATCATGAATAGCGTTGATATTAAATAGCTGAATATGACAATAATATTATTTGAAAAATGTGTCACGTGAAAAATATTACCATGAAAAAATAATAACATATCGTCAATAACAAGCAAGCATTTCACATAAAGCATCTCCTCTGCCAATTTTACCTCTTGGAAAAATCGGTAAACAGGCGAAGATGGCGTATGTAGGACAAGTCCAAGAATCGCGAACAGGACGAGGGAATTTTCTCATTTTATTTCGAGGAAAACACGCGCTGATGAAAATTCCAGTCAGTTGCCAGCCGTAAAAGTGTGAAAATCCCATCGACAGCTTAATTATCCTGCCAATGGAGAGTACATCGAGGGCATCGAGCGGTGTTCGAAAAAACATAAATAACATCAAAGACGTAATTAACGAGGAAACCATCCTAATAACTTGTCATCCCAGCAGCGAACTGCCTGATGGCTTCGTGGAACAATGCGCACTTCCAGGTCCGGGAATAAAAATTAGATTAGACGGCAAACAACTAAATGCGCCACTTCCTCCTTATCACTCCTCGTTCGCATCCAGAAGAGCTGGTAGTTTGAACCTTGGGAAGGTATTAAACATTCGATGATTGGACATTCGCAGCACGTAAATTCGGGACCCTTGTTGGAACGCCGACCATTACCATCGAACAGCAACGTCCTTCGGGTGCGTTCCCGTATCAGAAAACTTATCTCGCTCTCGTATCGCATCCTCGGTGTTGTACACCACGGGCGCTTGAGTAGTTGACGATTTATTGTTATCACACACAGACATCGAGAGTTGTGAGCATTGTCCATCGACCATCGCCTCCAAGTGGACGTATTGTTGTTATTCATGTTGGTTTGGTTCGTACCCTCTGCAGCTCCCCGAGTTCTATGTGGTGCTTCGGGTTCCGGCTGAAGATACGTGCGCGGCAGACTGAATTGTGGCCAACATTATTGGCTGGCACAATAAAACGACACCCGGACGCACAATCGGCTCGCGGAATCTTGTTAGTCGATTCAAAGCGCAATTCCATGTGCGCAAACATAAAGTAAGCCAACTTTTAAGTGAAACTTTAATGGAAACCCCGCAGGTTCTAATGCGTTGCCTGTATGCGCAGTCAATATTTATTCAATTCGATTCCGGATTGCTCTTCGGCAAAAATATACTCGTAATTGAAAAGCTTTATTGTGGATTTACGTTCGGATACTCCTTTCGAGTTCATCGAGTGTACAAAGTCAGATGCAACTCTCGAGGTGCTTTCAGATTAATATCTTGGTATCTTGGTAACAAATGTACTCATGGGTGAATTCAAAATCGATTTTATTCTTAACCAATTTATTCTTTCAAAGAGACTAAAAACTTTGCTCTATTTTTGTAAATTTCAAAAATTAAAATTGATTCTAATCAAAGTCTAAATATCAGTAGATATCAACAAATAAGCTAAAAGAAGTCAAATTGAAAGGGATAATAAAAAAAAATTTAATGACCAAGTACATATTTTAATTTGGACAAAAGTTTTAGCCACTTGAAATTTTGAAAAATCAAAATGATATATAGTTTCAAATCAATGTGCAGATAAGTTAATAAGAAAGTTTTTTTTTATAAGGATAACAAAAAATAAATATGGAATATTCTTAGGATCACACGACAAAAGTGAAAACTTCATAATTTAAAAATGTTCAATTTTTACACTGCTCAATTTCAAAATGTTCAGAGAAAATAAAAATTTTGGATTAAGATCTGGATGACCTAAACTGATAGTATTTCTCTCGGGGAACTTAAAAAAAATATTCTGGCTTTTTATCTCCACTAGAACAAAAGTTATAGCCATTTGAAATTTATTTGTAAGAAGCATTTTTCAAAAATTTGCTGTGTTTTTTTTTGCACATTTTGCGAAAATATTTTTGTCTCCGATTTAGGCCTAAGCTTAGTATTTTTTCACGAGGAACTCAAAAACAATTTTTTTGCCTTCCTAACTCGACTAGAACAAAAGTTATAACCATTTGAAGTTTTTTTGCAAAAAAGGAATTTCTTTTCTTTTTGAAAACTTCAAAAATAAAGATTGCTTCAAAATGATCCTATCATTTCATCATCCACGATTCTTCCCAAAAATGATGTTTACTTTTCAGGTCAGATAATTTTAAATTGTTGGCTTGGTGCTTTTTTTCGGTCCTTGCGAATTTTCCAGCGACCAGTTTTCCATTTTGTGCGCTCGTCCCACGAAATTGCTCTGATATTACGCGTTCATAGCGCACAATGCGCTTGCAAATGCACGATGCATAAAAAATCTAATGAAAGAAGCGTCAAGGAAAACTATCAAACTGAAAGGCAACAAAAACGAAAAGAAGACAAAAATAAAAGAGCGCCGGGAAATGAACAAATAGGAAATTCTTGTTTCCACATTCCGTTGGGCTTTTATTGAAAGTACCATGAACACTTACTGTTTGCAAACATAAGGGGTTAGATAAAAGCTTGGATAAAAATTGTTGTTGGTTTTAATGACATTTTAATAATTAATTTAATTTTTTCCATGCAGAAAATTGAGTTAATTTTGTATTCTGTAAACGACACATTGGAAAAAAATTATAATCTACTCAAGAGATGTGTTCAAAAAATTTTGAAGAAGATTGATTCTTTCAGGATTCATGGATTGAAAAAAGTTCAAAATCAAAGTTTGAAAAACGTGAAATTGTAGTTCCTTCAAAAAATGTTGTTTCTTCCAAAAATATTCAAAAACAACCTTAATTAATGGATGAAAATTGTCCAGGTAAATGTTCACCATTCGAAAATTGGAAATGCTCCCGATTTTCCATCCAGAATCCAGGACATCCAGCATAACAATGCACATTGATGTTGTCAGAACTGCGATGAAGGTTATCATTTGGACGTCCACAAATTAGATAAGCCACGATCGACTGAATGATGCCAAAATACATACCGCACTGTTTTCGGCCGAATGTGATGAGGTTGATGCAGTTTTGCAATGATTGGACCATTTTGTACGGCTGGTTGCACTACATCCACGAAACTGGATGGTCAGGACAGAAATTGTCAGTGGGCGATTTTCGCTGGCATTAGGACCGTATTATTACCTCGTGCGCATTTTTATTTGCATTCAATTCGGCGCTGAAATTGGCTCAACTACGCGCTGAAATTCTCTACGGGATTCGCCAAAACGCCACATATGCAAATCCTCCATGAATATCCGACAATGTTTTGCCAACTACAAATTCAAACAGTTTTGATCACTCTATTTGACTAGATGATGTGAAGAGGTGTTAGATTCATTTTCGGCATGTTTAGTTATCACATTATCTGATAATGTTTGCAAAAGCTATAAGAACTTTTTCAGAATATTGCAGAAAAGTTGTACCAAATATATCGCTTCACATATAAAAAATGATAAATTTCTGCAATGCCTCTAATAAAACAACGTAATTTATGCGAATGATTAGGTCAAAATAAACATCGCTTGTTACCACAAGCCGAAGAACATCGCAACGAAAAAAAATGGCGACACATACGTTCATATATCTTACAACCTCATAAAGTTTCCGTTTATGACCCGTACAAATCATCGCGTTCGGCCCCATTTTCCCATGGTCCACCATCAAAAAGAACGTGCCGAAGAAAAAACAACGTTATCCTGCCATCGGTTCCTGCGCTGGCGCCATCTTGTTAGCCGAAGAGATGAGTCCTTTTAATGTCAAATCGAGACCGAACTAATCGTTTATTATGGTCCAGCGACGTGCGCATAAAATTCGGCAGTATATTCCGCATCAATTTGGCCCGCAAATATCCAGAAATGACATAGTCGCGAAATAAATTTCGTTATGATTAAATCTTCCATGAAGCTCGGAGTTTAATAAAGGCGAGCACGTTCCCGTTCGCTCCTGCAGGAGCATGTAGTGCGAATTTGTAATTAGCAGCGAGTGCATCAGCTTCTTGAGATAACCGAATTAATTTCCCACGAAGCAATAATATTAGAGTTTGTCGAATGAAATCGAAATTCACCGAAGAGCAACCAGCAAGCGATGATAATCGCGTTGTCCTGGAAATCACGGATGCATTAATTAATAGCATGCGCGCGCATTCATCCTGATTCTAAATTTGTATCCTTGGTTTCTTAATTTCTCGTAGAAATTACCAAATAAGATAAAACTCTTATCGTTTAAAAGGAGTAAATTTTTGGATATCATGGATTTCAAGGATAACGCGGATGAATGAATATAGGGGAGGATAAAGAGGGGAAAAACAAAGAAGTTGATCCATTGTCAACTTATTAGATGTACCTCGTCGATCAGAGTTCACTTGGCAAACGTTCACTGAGTCGATGCATGTGAAGAGCTTTGTTTCGCTTCCTCAGCTTTCTGAAGGACTCCAGGATGCTGCGCGTCGATGGGACTATAGTCGCAGCGATCAATTCCCACCTACCGGAATAATCTCGTAAACTGTCATATTGTTCCTCGAGGATCTCGTGCATGTTGGCAACCCTCGGATGCGACACGTCTGAATCCGGGAGCGTCAGGTAAAAGGACGATAAGACATCGTGCACGCCTCGCTGATACGTTCTCATGCGGATGACGTTCACTCGTTAAACTCCATTGGCCTTCTTACTCCGTCACAAGTTGCTTGCTTGTCTTAACGGCGGCGATTGCGGGAGTGTGCGGGAAGAAGGATCGAGGATGAAGGACTCGAGCGGGTCGATTCACTTCGCGCCCGGATCGAGCGAGACGGGGTTTAAGAGTTTCGAGCTTAATACTCTCTCTCATTCCCGAAATTTGTGTGTTTGCAGCGACGGTCGTTAATGCGACTTCCTGGTGCGCGCGCGAGCAGGTGGAGAAAGTTCACTGCTAGTCCTGTCGGTTCCTGATTTATTTATGAATATTATAGCGCACGCTGTGTGATTAAGCGTTTGGCTTAATATGGGTTGGCGCGATTAAACTGAGCCCGAGGTGGAATCGGGAGCAGGAGGGCCTTGGGTTAATAAGTCACTCGAATTATTGGGAGGGATGTTTGTGGGTTATGGGTTGATCCGAAATGGTTACAATGATGGTTTCTTATTTCATTTGTTCCTCTAGCTTCACTAGAAAAGAAGTTATAGCTATTTAAAATTTTCCGAAAAAGCAAAATTATTTTATTTTTTAGAAAAAACATCTCGAATGAATAATTTCTTTGAGGAAAACTTAAAATAGCATTAACTCAATTCATTAGGTAGCTAAAGAAGCAAATTCTACCCGATATTTAAAAAAAAAATTTTCGATTCTTCATTTTTTAGAAGTAGTATTCGAGAAAATATTGTATCTATTTCATTATCAAAATTCAATTAATTGTTACAAAAAAATTAAGATCAGATACAATATTATGAAAGCACAACTCTTTAACTTTCGAAATTTTCAAGAACGACCCTGATATCTCAATTAGTTTCGAAGATATTCAATTTTGTTTGAAACCATTTCTTTTTGCGTATTACTATTTTTCTATGGAATATTTTAAAAGTTTAATTACATAAATGGAAAGATGAATAAATAACCTTTCATTTGCTTTTTTTCTCATGAAAATCGGCCCAGTAGTTTTCGAGTTATGATCAAAAGAATGTCTTATGGAAATTTAACATGGGAATTCAAACCGGAAACATACCCTCGAAAATTCATGATGGCGGCTCCCATTTGATT
>JARJDZ010003927.1:0-64204 GCA_030264555.1 Aleochara sp. GC000083 | reverse complement strand
CAAAAATTTTTTTAATATTTTTTTGATACTCCTTTTTTGTCCATTGATCGTCCGCATACCATAAAAAATTTAATTAATTTAATTTCAAATCGCGAAAAACAACTACCATATGCCCTTAAGCGTAAAATTTATTAAATTACACGAATAGAACATAGAAAGTAATGAAAATGCAAATACATTGAATTCAACTCAAATCAAAGCAAATATTACATGAAACGGCAAAACCCACGATTCCATAAAACGTTGAAAAAAGACAGAACATGCGAAAACTCATTCATAATGCATTATAAACTAAGAAACTCGCAGCCAAGTAAGGTATACTTATCAACGATCCGCATGTGATTGCGGCATTAGCATCGACATAAATGTCCTTATAATAAACAAATTGAACATAATATCAAATAATTTCTGACTTTGTATGCCTCAGAGACGTGCTCGATCGTAGTTATTATACATTTTTTTGGGTTTGTTTGGCCTCAAATTACATGGCAAACGTTACAAGTCTATTTGGCATATGAATATTCAACGATATTTGATTATATTTGAATAGCTAAACTCGACTCTATACTATGTAGTTAACGAGACCACAATTATATGATCGACTCCATGTTTCATTACAATTTTAGTAAAACATATTCAACATGGAAATATATTTAATCATCTCACAATCTGGGTGAATGAAACTATATTGGAAAATGTTTGGTAATATGCATCATCAGTTTATGTATCAAAATATAAATGTGATGAATTGTATATTTTGAAAGTGTTCACTTTATAGCAAATATGAATCATCCAATTTGTTTGCGGTGTTTGCTCATTGTAATTTGATTAAATTAGTTGCTCAGTAAACAAATGCGAACGAACGATGAAGAAGAAGTCGAAAAAGTCACAAATTTATAAACCAAAGCGTTGTTTGGATACAGTTTCGGTAAATTACTCGAATTTGTCCATTGAAATTTGATTACGATTCGTGCTCGCTGCATTAACGATGATGATTATGACAATCGTTTAACAGTTATTTGCTTTGCTGCGTTGAAACTGTTTGCGTATTCAATTACGCTTGAATTTTCTATTCTATTATTTCAAAGAATACTTATAATCATCAAATATCCAATATAAAAATTCATTTAATCACGAAAATCGAGGTATTAGTTAAATTATGAAAAGTATTTTGGGAGGCAATAAGAATAAAATCTTCATCATTTCCTATTACTGTTCAGAAAGCATCAATTAAATTCAGATTTTTAATTGAAATTAAGAAAATATTAAATGAATTTCAAATGTTCAAACGCAAACTGAAATACATAAAAAAATTGAGTCACATCGTTATTAATGAATAATAGCGATAGAGTAGTTAACATAAAACATAAACAATGATAAAATTTTGTTGTAATCATAGAAACATAAAGGTATTAATTAAATTCAGAAATAAGTTTGGGGATCAACCATCAGCTCCATCTACTGACCGATAGGAATAATACACCTAATACAACCTAAACCAGCACGGGCAATTAACCATTTTACATCATTCTCCTCAAACGAAAATGTGAAAACATTTTGTAAGTTAACATCTAGAGCCGCAGCTAAATGTATGTTATTCATTTCTGACATATCTGACATGATGAAATGCGAATTACATAGGTGCGTTGGTACGATATTAACGTTATATTTAGAAGTGCTAGACGTCAACATCAACAACAACAAGCAGCCAGCACGAAAATGGAAACGAAAATGAAATGCGTTCACGTTTATGAATGATATGAAGTAATAATTACATCGAGGGTGTATGCACGGTTTTGAACGTAACCTCACTTTTAGTCGACCTGTCAGCCGAATCATACAAGTATACAAGTATACATTCGTAGATTTAGCGTCTAGTATGCTTGTTAGTTGTTACGGCAATGGAATTGAATTGTGAAATGAAAGGTGCGGACGAAAACCATTTCTTGTGGATAAATACTCCACTCAACTAAAAACGGAATGATGCGATAGAAGTATAAACAATTCCATTTATTCCTAAATTATTTTTTTATTTGGAACTATTTTGCACAGCATCGATTTTTGCAATAATTTAAAATTATGAAGTTTTTCAAGATTATCATTTCAGGTTTAGCAAATTATCAGTTTTGCCTAAAAAATGAAATAAAAAAATACATTTATTACTATTATTATTAGTTTTGCAAATAAATAAATAATTTAAGAATTAATAATTTACCAAAACACAAATAATAAACTTTACCAACTACAACTTTCTGTTTTAGGAAGTTGATTCTTTTGAAACTGCAATGAAAAAAAAGTTGCTCTAAAACTAATAAATTTATTATTTTTAATGTTTATTGAATTTTCAAATTTTACTCAGAATTCTAATCAAATTTTAGGGATCAAACGCATTACAAGAAGTATTGGAAAATTGTACACGAAATAAATTCGTTGGATTGTGTAACTTATTATGTTGGTGTTGGTGGTTGATGGAGAAAAGAAGATTGGCGTTCGCTGTGTATAAATATGTTTTCCAACTTGTGAACGATCTGACAGCGAATAAGACGGCAGGCATGTAATTACGTTGGAAAATAGCTCGTGCTTGACTTGCCGCCCTTTTTCCATCATCAACAATAACTCCGTGATATCTTGCCAACTATCGCTCTATGTATATTAAACTTATAAGCACCAGCATACATTTCGAACTAATCATAATCTATAAGTATGCAAAATTGGAGAGCAAATCATGTTAAAATGTGTCATGTACCCATTTTCATTCTTAATTAGTTATATTTTGTACCAAAATAAATAATGATGATGATGGTAAATTTCAGTTGTATCGGTAGAAACTGAAAATGATTTGAGCACGTAATCAAGTATTTACTATGTGTGTTTCTAGTGACTAAAATTGTATATTATTCACATGTCAATTAACGTATTTTATTTCACAAGTGGGAGATATGAATATCGCTTATTTAATTCAACGTTTTTTTTTGTCATATTTTATCTTAGTGACAAAAATTGAATATTTTTCACTTGTCAAATCAGTGACGTACATTTTTCTACAAGTGGAAAAAATGAATACCTTTTTTTTCTACAAGTGGGAGAAATGAATGGCATCTTACAAAATAAAGTGCTATTGTTACTAAGATATCAAGATTTTAAAGTTTGGCAAACATAATCATAATGTGCCATCTCAAACAAAATTTTGACGATTTAATTGTGACATTTGAAATTTCTCCAGTATGATAAAATGTCGTATATTACACGTGTGCGAAATGCCATAATAAACTGGTGAAATTTGTGTATGACTCATTTATAATTTTGCATTTCTCACACTTATAATATAATCTACTATTATTTCATAAGTGGGAGAAATGAATATTCCAACTTTTGAAATTTGTATGTCATTCGTTTATAATTTTACATTTCCCACAATTATAATATAAAAAATATATTTAAAATTCTCATATTTTTTTATTACTATTATTCTCGAAAAAAAAAATCTGTCAGTGACCATCATCAACCATCTGTGGCCCTTTTTACAAAACAATCTTCCGTTCCTCATTGACCCACAGTTATTTTACCTTCCAGGTATACAATCAAGCTGAACGAGAACTTGTAGTGACTTAACTTGAGGCACATGCATATGCCCTTCGATTGGTCACTCTTAATTGAAACTCCGCCTGCGGTATACCTGTCGGAGGTATTCCCAACAAGACTCCGCAGCTGAATAACCAACTGAAGAATGCATCCAGTTCGTTTTTTACGTTTTCTTTTTTTTCCACCGTTAATGCTTTCAGTGTAAAATTTCTCAATTAAATTTTTTATAGCCCTTTCTACTCGATAAAAATGGGAATTTAAAATTCAAAAGACCCTAATCAACAGCATAGAGCACAAATAATTAAGAATTTTTTTTAGGCAATTAACAATAATTGCGTTGTTGCTGCTGTAATTAAGATTTAAGGTCATTTACTCATCTACAGTGCGGTGGTGTTCCAGTGCGGTTAATTAGCAGCATAACTCAATTGAATGTGGGCTGCCCGCGTCACGTATCCGAAGCAATTAATCCGCGTCTAGAGTGAATGCAATTAATGCGTAATTAACATAATAATCTGATTTGTGTGCCTTGTCAGTTCGTCGGCTATGACGAAGTTGATACGTTATGAGTTTCCGTTTTGTTTTCGAAAAATTTGATATCATTTTTTATGGTAATCATCAGGTGGTTCAAGTTTTGAAGTTTGAGCACCATCTAGGAAATGAAGAAAAATCAAAACTAAAAATTGTAAAAATAGTAGATTATATTATAAGTGTGAGAAATGCAAAATTATAAATGAGTGAAACATTTGAGTCACGTGTGCGATAGCACGAGTGATACACAAATTTCACGAGTTTATTATCGCATATTGCACACGTGTAATATACGATATTGTATCTTACTGGAGAAAAGTAGATACAATGTTCCAAGAAGCAACAAAATCCAAAATTACTTCAACAATTTTTGGTATGACATCTCAAATGTCACAATTAAATCGTCAGAATTTCGTTTGATCTGGCACATTATGATTATGTTTGCAAACCTTAAAATCTTGATACCTTAGCAAAAATGGCACTTTATTTTGTAAGATGTCATTCATTTTTCTCACTTGTAGAAAAAAAAGGTATTCATTTTTTCCATTTGTAGAAAAATGTACGTCACTGATTTGACAAGTGAAAAATATTCAATTTTTGTCACTAAAAACACGCATAGGAAATGCAACATTATACGCTCTAGTAAGATAAAATAATGTTTTGATAACATTCAAAATTGATTAATGAAAATATCTCGACAGAAAAGTCCTTAGAAATTGACTTCTTGTGAATATATAATTATTATAAAATTTATAACCGAGTGATACAAAAATTTCACGAAATTATGATAATATTTTACACACGTGTGATATACGATGTTTTTCTTATAAAAAATGGTATAATAAAGTTTCAAAAAGATACGAAATATTAAATTGTTACCACAAATTTTTAAATAAACCGATACATGAATTTCGTAAACGGAATATCTTTACACCAAAGATTGGAAATAATTTATTACTCAAGCAAAGAGAAACGTGAAATTGCGAAAAGTACCAAAACATTGCGCCAATTTATCCCCCCTTGGGGTGCCAACCGATCTTCCATCATCATCATAAACTCGGTAATTTATGGAGACATTACCGCATCATACATACAAGCGCACGAATTGCAAATTACATATTGAACCAGAAAGTTAATTAACCTTATTTTCGATGTCCATCTCAATGGAATATTTACGATGCGCAATTACTGCGCATGTCGCGGCACTTTTGCATATTATGCCTGGGTCCAAATTTAATTAGCCTCCATATTTTTTCTGGCTGTCCCTGTGGTTGCCTGCAATTGGTGGATGTTTTCGTACAAAAAAAAAAAGAAAACGAAATGGATACAAGTGTCCAAGGAAATTGGTATTTTCTGAATTGGACTACCAAATTGAATTTACGAGTTAATTTGTCTTGTCTCGCGAATTAAGTGTGATACCTACTTACCTATACAATTTCAGTTTGCAATTTAAATTTCCAGTTATAATAAGTGTTCCAAGAGTATATATTTACTTTCGCGTAGTAGCCGTTTATTTTTTGCATTTTATTTGTATCATTTGCAAAATGGAAACATTGAAATAGCACGTAAATAATAATGAAGGACCATTGAGACGTTTATTGTATTTTGAAGCGCAGATGTTACAAAAAATATCCATATATTATTAGGGTATGCAAATAAAAGTCAATAGGATAATATATTAGAAAATTTGTATTGAAAATTTATTAGTTCGTATATTCATCCCTAAAATGTATATAATTTCATGAAAATTCTTGGAAATTAATTTGTTTTAATTTGTTCTATTTTGTATCAAATGTTTCATTTGCTTTCTAAAATGTAACTATAGTAATTAATAATTTATTGCATGAAATGTCGTCAATTTTAGTTACTACTAAGTTTTACTTATGGAAGAAAAGAAAAATGTTAAATATTATTTTAAAGGCACTTTGCACACATGTGACACATAACGTATTATTGTACTGGAAAAAAATTAATAGAATGGTCCGAAATACCACTAAATCGAAAATTGCTTCCATAATTTCTGATATGATGTCAAATGTTACATCAAAATCTTGATTGCATATTTTGACTATGTTTATCAATACTTAAATATATGAAATTTTGGTAACACGCATTTTATTTTGAGTGATGTCATTCATTTTAGTCACAAGTGAAATAAAAGGCTTCATTTTCCCACTTAAAGGATAAAATATTTCACGAATTTAATATGTGAATAATATTCGAACTAAGGAACTTGTAGAAAGTACAAAAATTACATATTTTATTAAAATACATAAATATCCCAACGTAAAAACTACAAATTAAATTTAATTTATCAATTACCAACAATAATTTTAAATTCTTCGAAAGTTGTTTGTTTTCCTGCACAATTTCAAAAAAATCTATGACCATTTTAATTAATCCAATACTCCAAATAAGATATATGAAAACAAAACCAAATGAACCAACAACAACCACAACAACAAAGAACCAAAAAAACCAGACTGATTGACTCGGATCTCTCCTGATTACCAACGTACAAGAAGAACAAACGTGTTTTGTACCAGCTCGGATTGTTCCATCATGTTCATTTACCTCCTGATGGACATCCTCGTCATGCGTCGAACTCTTCTCCAATGCTCAAGTGCAACAACTTAAGCAACATATACATATAGATAAGTAAAAGATGAAATAATGTCTTGTGCGTGCCTTTCATGCATCAACAACTGCTATTATTTATTTGTTGTATGTGCGTACGCGTTGAACGTCTTCAATTACAGCGCGAATGAAAGGAGACGAAAATGCAAGCAACGTATTTACCTTCTGTACGAGAGTCGAGAGTACAGGTATCATCGGTGTATCATCATCAAAAGGTATGAGCTACTTACCTTTTCACACATTGAGGCAATCCTAATAACAGCGCGGCAATCAACTTTGAATGATGTCCATTGTCCATGGCGTGATGTTTCGTGATGGTGCATTTGCTCGCAGAGTTCGTTTGTTGGATGATTGGTGTATATCATATTCCATTTATATTTGGATCCTTTTTGTATATATTCATTTTAAACTATTTCAAAAAAATGATAATTTTTGATTAGCAATTTCAAACAGAACATTTGTTTCAAAATCAGAGTTGATCTTTGTTTTGTAACAAAAGAAAAATATTTGAGAGATTCAAGTATTTTCATTGTTTGATTTCATCAACGATATTGATATAGTCATTTCAAATCATTCTTTCTAAAGACTCAAAAAATTACATTGATTTTCCTTGTTTCCTTCAAGATTCTTTTCATGTTTTTTAGTTATAACATTTTCAGGTGAAGTTAATTCATTGGCACTTCAATTGGTTACTACATATTTAAAAATATCATTTAAAAAATGGCACAGTTTTTTCATACTGTGTCAAATTCTATTGAATTTCCTAATATTTCATTGTAATTTAATTTCGAACATTTATACGTCAAATGTATTAATAATGCCAATAACTGCAGATTTCCCAATATAATTCAGAAAGTGTAATATAACATTCAGATTAGTAAAATGTAAATAAAAAGAAAAGCAATTTGTATGTAATATAATTTAGTTTACAAAAATTGGTTAATATAATTCTAATTAATCAAATATAATTAAAAATACATCGAATGAAATTCAGAAGAATTTAAATACAAATCAGATTAGTGCTCGCTTTCTTATATAATTATTAAGTTTTTTTCATAGATAAATTATTTATATAAATATATATATTATTAACGCAGCAGCAATTATTGCTCAGTTTATAAATACTACTAAAATCTACTAAATACTAACTTATTTAATGCAATACTCTATTCTGAATTTCACATGACAATTTCTGAATTATATTCCATGTATCGGAATTACAGTTATAGCACTCCCAATTAGAAGTGACGTCTTCTGAATTACAATTCACTAATTTTCATAACAAATCTGAATTACATTTCGTCTTTTGGGAAATTTATTGTGTGCTTTATGAATTATAACTAGTAAATTTGTGACATAAGACATCATATATAATTTCAATCCTTCAAATTTATAACATTCCGAATTAAAATTGCCGTTTTCTGGATTATAATTCGTAGATTTAATACTTGATAAATCCATTTAACAAATCTGAATTGGATTTCTTCTTTTCTGAAATTTAATTGATGCTCTCTGAATATCAACTGAAAAAGTTGTAATAACCTTTTCCATACTTGAATATTGTGCTGATTCTACAATTTTTGTATGTAATGTAATCTTTGATTAGAAATGACAATTCTTAATCTTCCGTGTTCAACGGAATTAAAGGTAAATCTACGTCAATTCCATAATTTATTGAAATATTCAACCAAATTAAAATACAGCCAAATTAAGTGTTCTTAAATTAAGAAAAATTTCAGAGATTTTCTAACATGTGCAATTGTCACTTAAGGGTGTTTACAATAATTTTATATTTACAACAATCAAATAGAAGTTCTTAAAATTTATAACTGACTTAATTTGATCAATCATTTTGTTTATTATATAACATTCCACATAAAGAAATTTACCATGGAAACTTTTCCAACTAAACATGAATCAAATCTTAGCCAAATAACATCAACCAAATTGAATGTCACATTAACCACTCGGCTAATTCGTCACAAATCCACGTTTGTACCGTATTGTCGTGAACACGCTTAACGTGGCACGGAATAAACGGGCAATTGCGTCTGAGTAATGAAACGATTCAGCCAATTAGCCATTGTTGCCATTTACCCGACAACATGACAACAACGAACGCATCATGCGTAATGATGATGGTAATGAATGTTTTGACACCCAAGTCGCGTTCACGCATACTTTACTCCACAATTAGTTTCCCGCTCCTTTTCCTTTTAATTTCCAGTTATACCTTGTTACGTCACAACGTGATCATCTCTCTTCGGGTGGGTACTTGACGAAAATTGAGTGGAATATTTCTTTTTTTTTGTTCATTAATAGACACTATGGGTATTGTTGTATGGGATGGTTAACGAACGATGAAGAGTTGAGTAACAAAAAAATGAACGAACGAACGAACAGGAAGAGGCTTTTTATCCAATGGTGTGGGCAAAGCAATTAATTCGCACTTAGTGTCGCACTCCATTGACCGGTCGTGTCGCTTCAGTGTCCTCATTAATACGCACTTAGTTATGCACTTCACACGCCGAAGAATGGTCAATTTAATTCAATGGATGGTTATGATACTGACGCGTAAAATGATTGTGGAGGTGTGTAATTATTGGATCGGGTTGTTGTATAGAACCAAGGGAATATTGAACGAGTAAATGTATTGAGTATGAATTAAACTCATGATTGAAATAATTGTGATGTAGAAGACAAGAAGATATTGATAATTATGTAAATTAGAATAAAATTTCTAGGTTGGTAGTTCAATGAAATTCAGTTTAGTTTTGTTTGATGATTCTTTGTTCCTTTTGCTTTTACCCATATGCTTTTTTCAAAGAAGTCTTAGATTTTTTGCCAAAACATCGTGACAATGGATTTTTGCAATCTTCTTTGAATTTTTACCAGCAAAATTGTTCGCCATGAAAAAATTAATTATTACAGTATTTGACTTTTAAAGTTTTCACGTTTATGAATTAAAATTTTGAAATGTAATATATTTCTCGTTTTGAGTGCCCAAATAATAATAATAATGATATATTTTCTGGGAATTCCCAGAGGGCTAGTGTCCAAATTTGAGCCGAGCTCAAAGAAAAGTGAATAAACTAATTACAGAATTAATTTTAAAAAGAAAGAATAGCACTTATCTTATATTTTGGAGTTGTTATATTTTATATCTCCAGAATCGATTTTCGGCGACGCATTGCCTTCATCAGTAGAATCAAAAAAAAACATTATCTTATAATGATTAACTTTAATTATATTATAATTACAGAATTGCCATAATATTATTTTTAGTAACAAATTTCATATTTCATGTTTAACTCAATGGGTCTTATTCAACACTAGATACAGATACATATATACAATCAATGACAGTTATTCAAATATTTTCATAGTGGGTTTAGTTTTGGTAATTCAAGTAATTCTGGATATATATTTTTCTCTCAAAAGGTGAATCAAAGAAAAAGTGGTAAATAGAAAAAGGAATATTTGAGAAAACAACCGTTACAAGTTAAACTGTTATATATTTAGTTCATTATTATAATAAATATCTTAGGATTGAAAATTTGATATGAGGGTAAATTCAGAAATTTTGGTTACATTTAAAAAATTAGGAAAAAAAGGACAAAAATAATAACAAATAGTGTTGGAACATAATGTTTATTTAAATGAAAACTTGGAAATTTGAGAAATAAATTACTCTAATGGGCAAGAGACGTTAGAAAATCGGATTATTGGAATGTATAAATATGCATAATGCAAATGTATTTTTATATTATAGAATGATAATGAAAAAATATTATAAAATTGATACGTTAACTATTCACGCATACCTATAATCTAAAAAAAACATAACCAATAAAGTGTACATCCGACATCTGTCAGGATAATAAATTCACTTTAAATATTTCATTTCATGCAGCCAAGTGTAATCAAGTCCATATTATGCGCGTTAATTACAAAAAGTTAATGTTTCATGATAGCAACCTGAAATCCCACTGGCGCACTGAGTTAAGCAAGTTGTAAACGCCCTCGTATATTAAATTACATTTTAATGCAGCAACATGCAACACCGCATTATTTATAGCGCAGCACATGGCTGCCTATTAAACGCACCTAACCTCAAACACCTTACATTGCATGTAATGCATCCATTTCCTTTAGATAATCGCCTTTTTCGCCCATGTACTCGGCTGCTGCATCATCAATGCATGCTGAAACGCCATTCCCGAATGGACAGACCGCGATGGGCAAATGGGTGGGGCGAACTGCATTTTAATTATTTCATTTTTCCTCGGACAGCGCACCAAACCGGAAAAATCGTATAAAATTTATGGTAGCTCATTTTTATTCGGAACGCACATGTGTATCAAGTATCAGTGAGGGGGCCAGAATTCAAAAATGGAAGGGAATTACAAATTAGAAATTTAAAAAAAATTTATCATGTTTTTGGTCCCTATACATGTGCTTCTTGTTTGGATGTTAATGGTGGATAATTATTCGGAAATTAAGTCAGCAACATCGGCCTACATGGCATGAGTTCTTGGAGTTTGGTTTTTGTGGTTGGGCAAAGATGGCTGACTTTGGAAGGGCAGTTGAACGGAAAAGGCGGCAGGCAGACATTTTTCAATTTTGACGTGATGTGCGTTTATAATTGACTACAATGGTTGGAGGTCTTGGGGCTAAAGTACAAGGATGCAGGTTGTAAAGGTACTAATGAAGAAATAGCCCAGAATATAAAAAATAAACAAAAAACGATGTGAAAAATGTTCCAAGAAAATAGATTTTGATTAAATTTTCGGAAAATCATTGAATTATGAATAATCTCAATTCAAAAACAATTTAATGTATTTTAGACCCTATTAAAATGGTAAATTAATGAAGATTAAATATTGTTACTTGTTTGCATGAAATAACAGTTGGACAGTCCAAATAGCATAAGCATCAAATCTTTTTGAAATGCATTATATGATAGGTTCATTTTTTGTTTTGACAATAATATTTTATTAACAGTCTGCTTTTTCAACATTTTGAATTTCAAGCATACTCTATCCAAATTAATGTAAATTTAGAATTTAATTCGTTTCAAATATCTCCATTTGAAGTAGTAATATATTACTCTTGGGTTATTTTCATCATGTTTTATTCTTTTCTTCCTTGAACTAAACCTTTTATAATTGTACATCAGATAGTAAGAATTATATTTTAGATTATTGATGCGTATTTCAAATGATACATAATAGAAGTTAAGATTTGTTAATTGAATTTCGGAAAATATAAATTATATTTAAGATTATATAATTTCATTATCAAATTAGTCGTATAAATTTATGAAATTACAATATGATGTTCAGATATTATCGAATGTGTTTTAGATTATAGATATGTATTTCAAAATTTGTGATTTCAGAAAATACAAATTGTATATGTGATTAGTAAAATGTATTTCAGAATTTAGAATTCAAATTAGTCATAAATCTTTCAGAACAGGACATATGTATTTCAGAAAACATAATTTGGAAATCAGAGTAAAATTATCGGGTGTGCAGGAATGAAAAATATAAAACTTGTCAAGAAGTTTAAATAAAATAGTTGTTATGATAATCTGACTTATGTATAGTGGATAAATATAATAAAAGTGGATGATTTTAATTTTTGAACTACAAATCATAATATCTGAAATGCATACTTGCTAAATCAAAATTTTACCATTTTTGAAAATATACTTTCAATCTGAAAAGCAATGGATTTTTTCTAAAAGATAAGTTGTTCTTCTGTAATGCATTTTGTATATTCTGAAAATCATTTTATACATTTGAAATACACTTGGTATATTCTGATATTAATTTGTTAATTTCTGAATTACACGTGAAAAAGGTGTAGAGTACAACAACATCAAACTCAACGCATTTATAAAAGATCTAATAAGATCAATAATATAAATACAAACCCAGTATTTGAGATGATTGAAAATACTTTACAAAGAACTAAAAACTACCTCACAGATGATGGTTAATAAAGAAGAAATTAACATTTGCAAGCAATGAAAGTTTGAGAGAAAAGGTAACCAACAACACTTTTGAAGTACATGAAATTCATGAGTTTGGTTTATTTCACGTGATAGAAGCAATATTTTATTAATATTTTATCAGACTGCTTCTTGGAAATTCTGAAAACATCTAAAAACATATTATAACAAACTTAACTTACATTTGGAAAATATTTAATTTCAAAGTAGTCATTTCTTTTTTTAACCATAATATTTTCAATAATTTGATATTGGTACAAAATATGACAATGAAAAATGACAATACAAAAATATTGTTCATAGAATGAAAATTGAACGCCCTTGATAATCAGGATGTTGGTAAGATGCTCTTTCAAACATGTACTCAAAAAATAACCTCTAATAAGACGAAACTGCTACAAGAATTATGAAACCATCAAAGGCAAATACAAGATATAAGATCATCAGAATTAATAAGCCTTCTCGGATGGCGTAACGCAGCCTGAAGAAATAGAAGCAACATAGGGCGGTGCGACCATAAAGATCAACAACTCTTCCTTCCCTCCTCGCGCGCGCGCACATAAATGTTGATTAGCTCTCCGCGCAGTGGTAATGAAGGCGCACCATCATCAAACAAACATCGCGAAGAGATAGCGAGTGTGGGCACGTTTCATCGTTCCCGTCGATGTCCGGCGCGGACCAATAATCCAACGGAATGCGCCTCATCTTCCTCATCTTCTTCACCAAAGTGCAACGTCTTCGTCTCGTTCGCCATCCACACACACGCAGCATCATCATCATCATCATCAACCTTCTTGACTTTTTCAGCTCGCCTCTTACCAATTCAATTCATTCTCCATTGCCCACTTTTTTCTCGCCGGCTTCATCTTCATTTTGAGCGCTCGCTCCCATTGACTTTTTCCTCGCAGCGTCCATTTTTTTGCCCTTCTTGTTGCTCTCTCCCTGGAACGCTTCGTCGGAGATGAGTCCGGCTCTAACGATCGTCGTCGTCGACGATGATGTTGGCGAAGACGAAGAAGACGACGAGGACCACGATGATGGACCCGAATGGGGCAGAAAGGGACGGCAGTTCGCGCTGCGGCTGCCGCTGTTGAAGGCATTAAAAACACGCACGCACGCGGTCCGCGCCTTTCAACTTGGGTGGTCCGCGATGCCCAAAGAGCCGCACGCCGTCGTCTTCTGAGGATGGTGCATGGTAACGACATCGCTGCGCCAACAATGCAATGAGCCTCGGCGAAGATGTGATGAAGAACGCATACGAATTCGCCGGCGAAGAACCCAACACCACGCATTGATGCAATGTGTGTATCTGTGTGTGTTGATGCGAGTGGCTTTTATTCGTTCTTATTTGTTGGTTCATTTGAACTCCTGGCTGCCGCTTCGCGAAATGTAATGTGCGTTTACTGCGAAAAAACCGAATGGCTCTCGAGAAATTCTATGCATTTATAAATTTTTCGGCGCTGCTCTCGGCGTGTGCATTACGACCTCAAGGTGAAAAACAAGGAAAACGAAGATGTAATATGTTTTTTGTGATTTGTTATACAACTGGAGATTACTTAGAGTTGTGTTGATTTTTTGATATTGACTAAATTATTTCTTCGCATATCGCAAATAAAATGGTTTGATTATTTTGATGGCGGTTGATGATTTTATAAGGATTGATGAGAGTTTCTATGTTTCAAACATAGAGGTCGACACCAATCGTATTTTCTATTTATGCGTTATAGTAACGATCATTTCATAAACTTTTGTATCTTTTTTACGTAATCAGAATTCTTATTGACTCTATCTAGTATTAATTTAAAACTTATATATTGTAAAATTTATAATTCCATTATCGAAGTTTTGTAAGAACAAGGACAAATTATTTTCTTATGGATGTAAAGTTTACAAGAAGAATTAAAGAAATATTGAAAGTGATGAAATTTACAATTTTTTCTACTTTTAGTTTACAGACTAATTTAATGGGAATTTAATTTATACTTTAGACAGTCAATACATCAAAAAATTAATAACAACTGATTTTACAATTTTTATTCGATTTAATTTCTTTTAGCCAGAAAAAATCAATCCCTTGTTTTAAATAATTTGTGACATAATTTAATAATTCAGTGATTTTTGGTTTAAAAAACTTATACAATTCTTAGTGGGATGGATATACTTACGTCAAAACCAAAAAAAAGCCTAAATTATATTTTTTTCCTCTGAATAACATTTTGATTTTCTTGTAAAATATTTATTTTTGTATTAACTCGATAATCCTTATTTTTTCAGTTTACAAAAAGTAATTGATCTTAGTTTCAAATCTGTCCGTACTTTTGTGAACTAAAAAAGTAATTGAGAAATTGGTTCTAGTTTAAATCTGTCCTAACAAAATGAAAGTGGATAAAACTGAATTATTATGTGTAGCGTCTAAGATCGACCTACAATGAAAGTTTAAACAAACGTTTAAACAAGTTTAAACGAATTTCCACATATGAATAGAAAATACAATCTATTTAAAAATGGAAATCATTCGAAAACTATGAAATTTTTCGTGGTACACTTAATTACATGATAAAAATTATTTCTGAAGCTAGGTAAGTTTCTTGAGAAATAAAGTCCATCTACTGAAAACATCTAAGAATAAAAGGAAGGGGATAAAATTTTTACCTGGATAAAGTTTGTTATATATAAGAAGAAAATAAAACATTTTTATATTTAAAGAATTCTATTTAATATTTTTGATAAGTAAAGTAAATGAACGAACACTTAAGTTATATGGTTAAATTAATTAATAATAAACCCATCAATGAATTTTTAAATTGATTAAAACCTAAATTTTCAAACATATAATCACGAATAAATTACATATTCTGAAACCATATTTATTAACGGTTATAAGTAAATATTACGCAGATATAAGTTTGAAAGGTATTACTTGAAATGAATGCAAATGTAAAAGGTGTATGCTATAATATAAACGAGAAATCACATGTGAGTGAGTGACAGCTCGACTGGTGTCTGACAAGGCGTGGGTGTATCTCATTCAATTCATTTCTCAACTCTTTTACGTGCACAATAATATAACAATCCGTCATATAATTTATGAATTGTAATTATTTACATTCCATTATTGTAGGAGTGTGTAATTCAACAGCATGTTTTATACTAAAATTATAATGTCTGGCATAAGGTATATAATTTATATTTTACAGATGAAAGAAAATTTACGAATGTATTGACAATTTAGTGGTGAAAAGTATAGATGTATATTCATTACATTGTCATAATAAATTTCTAAGGTGATACACAAATTTTATGAGTTTATAATGGTATTCGCACACGTGTGATACCTCACGTTTTATCGTACCAGAAAGAAGTTGATACAATGTTCCAAAAAGCAATAAATATATACAATAGTTGAAGAAACCACAAAATTGTTATCAAAATTTCTGATATGAAATCTCAAATGATATAAGTAAATTATTATTCAAACTTTCTAAGTTGACATCTACTTTAGTCTTGAGTAAAATAAAAGGTTATAATTTCATCCACTTGTAAAATGTAAAATAGATGTGGATAACATTCAAAAAGATCAAAAAGTTTGACATTCAAATATGATTTTATGCTGAATTTGTTTTTGAAACTAATAATTTTGAGATATTTGATCAGCTTTCTGAAAATTGAGAACTGAAAAGTCTTGAAGCACAAGTTTTATAACAACAATCTTTAACATTATGTGATTAACAATTAGTTAACAATATGATTGATACCTTAACGAGACCAACAAAACTACTTGAATTTTTATAATAAAATTTTCAATGATTCTAGTAATCTTAACGAAATGATAAAATAGAACATTCAACGAATCGTTATTATTATTCATTTAAGAATTTATTCATAAATATAATTGAGTGATATTTTGAATAATGTTAAATTAGTAATTGGATGGAGTATGGACTATTTAAATGAGGTAGAAGTTTTGCAACTAGTTAGGTGTAAAACAAATGTTTTAAGGAAGATATAAAGATGATATTTAATCCAAAGTACAATCATTCATTCAAATTTCTGACACTATTCGTTGTAATGCAAAAGTTTTGCAAAACTGGTAAGATTCTTTCAAGCAAATTCCTCTGAATACTTCATTGTGTTGTTTTGTTACTTAACTTTAACCATGTATTTTCAATATCACATGAATTTATGAATTCTATTACGAAAAAAGCATCTGTTGAAAAACTTTTCTCATTTTTTTTTCTAACAAAAACCCCGTAATTTAATAATATAATTTCCAAGCTCAATAAAATCCATACTTTTGTATCAAACAATTTAATATTAAGCGGCAACCAATATAAAAGACGAATAAAACAGCGAATTAAATTACTGGAGCCATCTGGCGTTTACTATCTTGACGCAGAAGAATGAAACGACGCGCGTAAAAGAGCCCGAAACGAGACATTCCAACATTGGTAATTAATTGATTTTCGGCCCATCAAATTACGCGTTAATTAAAGGGAGCAGCCGTAAAGCGTAAAACGCGTCAACCAAAGAATTCCACGGGCTCAAACACTCATCGATTTATCTATCGTCCTAAACACAAGATACAATATCAACTTTATACTCTCTCGTTTCATTTACTCATATCAGTGTCACTCACTTCCTCATCCATGATTTGGAATCGATCTATTGATCGATAATTAACGTAAGTTGTTTTTTTGTCAATGAAAAAATTATTTAATTAGGTTAACTTTGACAGATGTTAATTAAACTTTATCGATATTGAACTGTAATTAAATTAAATTCTTAAATCTTATCCTGAAATTTATTTTGAATCTGTACGTAATAAAAAAAAGTTTATTTAGTGAAATTTGATGTTGATAGATGGCGCCAGTTGTCATTTTAAAATAATTTATTATATTGTACACTTGTATAATGGTTATTAAAATTATGCATATTTAATCTCTTATTGTCTATTCTTCATCATGTTTCATCCTTCTTCTTCTGGTTCTGGTTCCTTCTTATTGTCATTTTTACTAATGTTGTTGTTGTTTTTGTAGTCGATGCATCAAAATTCCATTTGCCATGTATCGCATACAAATGCAACTCAACTCAATTCAACTCAATTGCATGCTTGTTAATCGCAGGCAATCAAAGCCCAATGAAATGTGCATCAACAACAACAACATCAACAATAACATCGCGAACAGCAGGACAGCAATATCATAACATGGCACAAATCAAACGGCTGACATGTTACCACTTTGAATGAATGTATGTATCAAGTGCCTTGGATGGCATAAATCAATGAAATAACCATCGAGGACATTTATACCAAGTAATAAACATATTTCATATTTAAATTGTTCTCAATTGCCGCAAGTTATTACACCAATAAAATCTATTTCATTTCACCCCATCGTACATAAAGTCCCTCCTTTTACTAGTCGTTACTAGATGGCGCTCGACGAACCAGTTATCCTTTTTTATCTTATAATTATGCTGGTTTTTTATCAATTGAACCGAAACCAATTATGGGACCAAATGTCGTTGATTACGGGCCCTGCGGCCCGAATGGGAGATGAGTGCACAGACGCTTTAATTAATTAACCAATTATCTGATTATCTCGAGCGTACATATTTCGGCGAGTCGTGCCTGATTGCATCTCATCACGCTGCCGCAATGGCACACAGCGCATCAGCGTTCGGTTCGTTCACTTAATTAATTAATTAATTAATTAATTAGTTATTAACGATGCGCAATTCGCACACGAATGGGAACGCTTCCGTTTTGCTCGCTTGCGCGAAATTGAATGAGTGAGGAGTATTGATTGCTTATGAGTGCGCACGCATCGTCGTAACAAAGTGCTTAATAACATGCAATTAACTCGCTCGAAGTTAATTATTGTAATCGGTATACGTACACAGACAGTCACACGCGTGTTCTAATAGGCGGATACGGATGTAGTTAGGTACAGAAAGGTTGTAGGCTTGGTAAAGAATAGGAAGTTTCCTTGGTATTTCTTCCATCTACCATACGGTTTGTAATTCTTTATAATAGATTTTGTAATATTTCTATATGTATAGGGGTTAATGTAAAATCAATGAATTCATTAAATTTCTAATTTGCAAATTAACAGGGTGATACAAATCAGTAGTAAATTGTGTATGTGGTAGTTGATAATGAAAATTGCGAATCATGATTTTACTGTTGATGTAGAGATTTTGATCCTGCAGAAACAGGACCAAAATTCGCAATTATATTAAGCAATATCAATCAAATCCAAAATTGTGTTGATTGGAAGTAGAAAAATGTTGAAAAGTTTTGGACAATAATGATTTCAGCATTAAATTTTTGGTGATATATTTAATAATAGAGCAAATGGGAAATATTTTGGTTAATGAGTTTTTGTATAATGATTGCTGACCAAAAACATTAACGGTTATACCGATATAAATTGAATAGTTTTAAACAAAACTGGTTCTTGAAGTAAAAATTTGCTATATTTATTAACGCAGCAGCTAGCAAATTCTTTAGTTTTTGTTTATATTTAGTTAGTAATGAATGTTCAGAAAAAAACTTTCCTTACCTTCGAAATTTTCTTATTTCAGACATTAAGGACTTTGACTTTCTAAGGAATGTTCGAGAATCTTAAAATTTCAATTTATTGATAACATTGCAAAATTTAGTACTAAAACTGAATTGGAAATTAGTAATTCGTCTCTATTCCAGTATTTCTATAATTAAACAAATTTTTCACATATATCCTAAATAAAACCTGGTATTATTTATGTGAAATGATATTGAATAAACATCACCCAAAACTATATGCCAAGAACAAAAGGCAAGACCTATTATTATTTATTACACATACGTGCAAGTAAAGATAAAATGCAAATTGAACACACGATTTTCGCCAAATGTAAAGTACCCAAGTTTTGTTGTTACTTGTCCTGTGTTATGTAATAATTGCAATTTGTTAAGTAACTTTAAAACTGTTAATAGAAATTATTTAGGCTAGAATTGACAATTACAGATCGAATGAGGTAAAGAAAGGTGTCATTTGCGATAACCAAGTTGTGAATAAATGATATTTGTATCTAAGACCATGTAATTCTTTTGGTTGATAATTGTAAGAATAAGAGGATTTTAGGAAAACTAAGAAATAAATGATGAATCACGAAGGAATACACGCAGATGGAAAGTTTTACCTCTTCGATTACGATCGAGACTTATAATTGTAATTGATTAGTCTATCGAAACAAAAGGAGTGATTACCATGTAATTAATTACTGTTCTAACATATAGGCTGATATAAGTAATTAGTGTTTGGGGCATCATTTGATATTAAAGGTATTTAGTTGTGCTTATGTGATTAATCTAAACAAAATGGAAATTAACCAAAATCAATATCATCAATTTAAGATCATAGAAAGAAACATATTGAAACCTGCAATTTCAAAATATACATCTTGGCCCAATTACGTCTTTACAACAATTGATAACTATTATGACGTTACAGGTTACCACACAGGTCCCGTAGTGTAGTGGTTATCACGTCTGCTTCACACGCAGAAGGTCCCCGGTTCGATCCCGGGCGGAACCAATTCTTTTAATTTTTTTTATTACAATTTTTGCTTTTTATAATTTATTTATAATTTATTTTGATTTATTTTGCCTAAGCAACTATGTAGTAAACTTATCTAATGTAGAATAATTGTGTGTTTTCGCACGAATTTAAATAGAATATCCCAAAAATGTTGCAACAATTTATTGCAGACAAAACATTGCTGCAGTTTTTTCAATTTCATTTCCAAAATTTTGTTTTAGTACCTCATTATAAACAGAATTTCAGAAAGGAATAATTCCTGGGTATGAGGATAATAAATGAAACGATCTAAAACTTAATTTAAAGCAACTTTCACATAACTTGACATTAAATTTCAAGAATGGCAACAATTTTAACAAATAATAAAGAATGTAAATAAAGTGAAATAAGAAATAATAAAATTTTACTACATACTCGCTTTTTTAAAACAACACGTAAACTCATTAATTGTATAATTAATCACAACAAAGTTAATGAATTAACTTAATTGACTCACTTTGCGCACAAACGATTATAAAAGTTTATACGCACCATATTTCTTGCAAGCAATTAAATTGAATGACACGCATAAATCGTGCGTTAAATAAGTGATAATTCACGAGAATCATGCAAAATTAAATTAAAAACCAAGATAAATCTGTGCTACAATACATACGGGTATTTCATGCTGAGGCTGTTCTTGCTTTGCTTTCGATTCAGCATCACTTGGACCGCTCGATTCGTGTTGGTTGCTTGCAAATTAATTAGCTTTTAACCAGTTTGTTGCGCCAATCAACTCAATCAACTAGTTCCCATTGAATAAGAAAGATAAAATATACATAAACGAACATACAGTAGAGAGTAATACAACTATTAAATTTATAAATAAATAATAGATCTACATTAAATGTAGATGTAGATGGAGCTGTTTGCGGTATTCGGTTAGTAGAGAGAAGAATAAAGTTGTATTTGAATGTGATTTTAATGAATTAATCAACCATGAATAATTAAAATATTAGGTTTTCGAATGTTGTTTGACGTGTTCGTACAAGGATATGTTAATTTTGTTCTATGAGTTAATTTGTTTTTTTATTTATTTATTGCTATTTGTTTTGTTAATTGCGAAATTTTATATTGAGAAGACTTTGTTTTCTTACTTTTTTATTATGGGTACTTTTAACATTACTTTTTTCAACTGCTGATTTTTCTAAGACTATTTGTTGTGATTTTTTAATATCTTTAATAATAACTGTAATAATTATTACAACATTAATTATAATCTAGAAATTTATGCAAAAAATTAATGGATTACAAGAAAATTGTAGCAAAAAAAATGTTTTGGGGATTTTCACATTTCTAATTTCGGATAAAAATGGCGTATGATTTCATACTCCAATGATACAGCCTTTTTCATCGCCATGCTTATAATATTGCATCATTAATAATGGAGACGATGATGATGGCGCATCCGACCAATCTTCATATCAGTAAAACCATCAGTAAAACAATCAACAACCATATGGTGTACTTCTTTGCTTTTTTCGCTTTTGGATCCAAAATTCGTTTGATCCTCAGAAAAATCATATAATCTCTAATTTTGAATCAAAAAAATCTTCCCACAATCTTGTTTATATCACTTTGTATATTGAAGACTTATTGGATTCATTGGGCATTCGGTTCATTTCTTCGTTCGTTTAGTGCACTCCCCATGATATACGACAGCGGTCGAGGAGTCACAGGTCAAACCGATATTTCACTTGAGTATAATCGACTCCACTTGATTCCTATCCTCGTGCACTGCTTGTAGACTACATTGGATCGAGTGTGCGTCCAATCAATTGGGCGGCTTTTCCACTAATAACTAATAAGCAGCCATCAAGTGTACAACGATCCAGGCCTGGTCAAACGGGCACAAACAAATTCAAATTCAATACGTGCTCACGTATGAATTATACCCGCTTTATTGTCGCAATCAACACGATTACATGATTACTCTGACACTTGTTCTAATGCTTAATTGATATATTACCCTTCAGAGAAGTTTCATGAAGTTCCATTTATGGAAGTTTCGATTGTAGGATATGAGGTTCAATTTTAATTACAAAAAGAGGAATAAATAAATTCATGATTGATTCAACATCTTATTGTTATAAAAACTTAAACCAAAGTCTTTTCTTGTTATCTGAAACAATTTTTACTAGGATGATTTTATTCTAATTCTAACTTTTGAAAATGTGCCATAAAATAATAAATATATTTTTCATAATCCTACTACAATACGGAATAAAAGATAACAAATGGAAAATAACCAAATATATTTATATTTCAAACAGGAAAAAGTTTTTAGTTCTAATAATAAACATACAAGCAATCATCCAAATATAACAAAATTTTCATAAAATTTTATAAAATTTACTAAATAGAAAGTTACCACAAATTTGAAATTTCATAAGGTTCCATTTATTGAAGTTTCAATTGTTTAGTTACAAAAAGAGGAATTAATAAATTCATGATTGATTCAACATCTTATTGTTATGGAAATCAAAATAAAAGTGGTTGAATTTACCCCTTTTTCTTGGTATGTAAAACAATTTTTTGCTAGGATGATTTCTAATGTAGTTCCTAAGTTTTGAAAATTTGCAATAATATGATAAATATATTTTTCATAATCCTAATACAATTAGGAATAAAGGATAAGAAAAGTAAAATAAACAAATATTTTGATATTTCAAACAGGAAAAAGTTCTTAGTCCAAATAATAAACATGTATACAATCTTTCAAACAAAACAAAATTGAACTTTTTATAAAATTAAATAAAAAGAAAATTATCACAAAATTTAAATATTAAGCAATAAAGTTATTCAAAACCTATCAAAAACATATTAATAAATAAGTAATAAAACACAAATTTGATTTCTAAATCTTTCCATGACAAATAATTTAAAGAGCAAACAAAAATTCGAAATTTGTTTTTATATTTCCTAAATAATTCCAACCATTTAATGTGATTTTGAGATGTTTTACATAAAATCTTGACATTTTTATTCACATTGACATGAATTAAACATCACCTTATTACCATTGGCGCCCAATTATTCCCGTTTTCTGGCAAAATAAAAAAAAACACATAAAAACTTTCTACTCACACTTAATAAGCAATAAATTTACAAAATTATTGACAATTATTGATACTACCATTCAATAATTCAAAAAGTGTGTTGGCTCGTTCGATGCTTCAGTTTCTCTGGAGCGTTTTTAATTTTACAAATATTGGTATATAATTTGATGATAACAGCTGGGCGTTCGCGAGTTACCGAAGCGGCACGAAACGCGAAAAACGTGAATAAAGTTGATGCATGGATTTTGCGCGATTTGCGGATCGATGTCGTGGAAGCAGAATGGCTGGCAGAAACGTGGAGACGGCGCACAAGATTTATTTCTCCATTAGCTGATCGCCGTGCTGGTAATATTATTGCTCCATTGCGCACAACACCAGCACGTCTCTTGTTCAACTCTTCGTCGCGACTGCAATCATTGGCCAACATTGGCCATACTTGTACACTATTTGACGCTATTTTATTAGCGAACTTCGTTTAAACCACCTGCGAGTGCGAGAATAGCTCATAATTTCAATCTAAGCTTGATTACTAGGTACTTATAAGGTATGCTTAAAGTTCGATGTAATAACTATTATTCAAGGGTTCAAATACTTAGATAAATTTGAAAGTTTCCACAAAGTTTTATATTATATTATATTTATATTATATTATCATACTGGAACGTATAATGTTGCATTTAGTATGCGTGTTTTAGTGACAAAAATTGAATATTTTTCACTTGTCAAATCAGTGAGGTACATTTTTCTACAAGTGAAAAAAAAATGAATACCTTTTTTTCTACAAGTGGGAGAAATGAATGACATCTCACAAAATAAAGTGCTATTGTTACTAAGCTATCAAGATTTTAAGGTTTGGCAAACATAATCATAATGTGCCAGCTCAAACGAAATTCAGACCATTTAATTGTGACATTTGAAATGTGATATCAAAAATTGTGGAAGTAATTTTGGATTTTGTTGCTTCTTGGAAAATTGTATCAACTTTTTTCCAGTAAGATAAAATGTCGTATATTACACGTGTGCAAAATGCCATAATAAACTTGTGAAATTTGTGTATCACTCATTTATAATTTTACATTTCTCACACATAATATAATCTACTATTATCTTGTGCATGTTACAACAAGGGTAAGTTCTAAAACTGATTTTTGTACTTGTTAACTAATGTTTATACTCAATATTACATTTATGCCGTGGCATATTAATGCCTCAAAGTCTGTATCATCTCAGGTGACGTAAAATAAATATATATATGTATAGAAACATATGTCATTTAGGACATATTATGTAAAATTCTGGTTGGGATAAGTAACTTTCTATAGTCTATTCTCTAGCAAATGTAATGTTAAACAAGACTTTGTGTTTAATATATATTCTTTTAGTTATTCTGAAACAATTGTGCAATTGGACTTATTGAAACAACTTTGTGGGGCAGTGATATTATTAGTATTTTCATCCCTGAAATAAAGTCACTATATTATACAATACATAAATTGTCTTAAGAATTATTTTCATTTATTTATACTATCTTGCTGAATAATTAGTATGAGATAGTTAAAAATCTCATTTTGTCATACACATGAATAAATTCTAGTTAAAACATTACAACAAACAACTTATGCAATGAGAAAACCAAATGTCCTTTTATCTTCCATATTTTTAAATAAAAGACAAACATAGAGTTTATGAAAACATTACAGTAATTCCTCTTGTATTTAATTCCTATTAAATTATCCGTTTACATTCGGAAGTGCGTCAAGATATGTTTTGAATGTTTTCCTGATAGTGTGGACAATATCTCTAAATTCGCAGTAGGATTTGATTTAATTAAAATTTATGTAGCACTGGTAAACTTTTTGGCCTGAAGTGTAACATTAACAGTTCAAATGTACAGACATTTTGATTTTTTTACTTGTTACAACCTACCCTTTTTTAACTCGATATAATTAAAGAAAAGTTAAGATTTAAATGTTCAATAAATTCCAAGATATATGTTCTACGAAAAATTGTTACAACATGCTCCACCTTCTCCTATATCACACGTGTACGAAATGCCATTATAAACACGTGAATTTTTTATAAAAATTCTAAGGTTCTAGAGTCTAGAGGGTAATTCTAGAATTACAAATATTTAACTTTTGAAATATAATAATATTTTTATGATATGCTGGTGACATTGAACATACTATATCAGCAATTAAAGTAAGAATTATATACAACATTTCTGTGGTGAATTTGTTTATATTATATTATGGTTTCAAATAAGTTTCAGATTTATACTTGTCAATCACTTCTCATCTAAAATTGTTAATTGAAAATGTTAATTTCCGATTTTATTTTTAGGGAAGTTATTCGATTTTGAATAATATTAGTTTTTATTATTTATTGCTTAGGATACCTAAAAACCTAAAACAATAAAATTCCATCCTTCCACCAAGTAAATATCCACCCTAGTTTCCTTATCAGTAATACACAACATAACCACCTGGAAATAGTTGATAAACAATTCACCTTTGACGAAGATGAATCTTCTGCAAATAAATTTCAACAATTTCCCGGTACGTAAATCAGGTGAACTGGCAAATACTCCTTCGCTACCATCGTCGTCATCCTGCTTTTACCTTAGTCATCATTGCGTTCGTTACAAGAAGAGATTTTCATATCGCACCTTCTCTCCAGCATGTTCCCGTTTGATATGCGAGCGAGGGCATTTTCACGACCTCCTAAAATATATATTTCTCTCGCTTCTCCTCGAGCACGACCTTTCATGATATCATTTATGCACCCCGTCGCGTCGTTCCACTCGGGTACGATATTTTGGCGTGCCGCATCCGGGGGCAGCACCGTCGCCGACTCTGGCGGTCATGTTGGCGGAGGCGCGTGCAGATAAGGCACGATTCGGCCATTAAAACGATGACTGGCGGTTCCATTATGCATGCATGCCGCACCCGCCTCCAAATATGCAGCAACTCACACGTTTCTCATTCGCGTTTTATATTTCACGAACGTTTTTCCAAGATTTTTATATCAAAATTTGAAATTTAGTAATTTAAATTTCTTTTCTCCCGACCGGGTGTTACTTTATTCCCTAGAGAATAAAGTACTGGAAACGGAAATCAATAAATGAATTAAACAACAATTTCCATAACAACATATAGTTTCGGGAACAAAGCGTCACTTAATTCTTGAGGTGCATAAATAACTACATTTGTTTATTAAATTTCTTATTTCTTATTGTCTATTTAAAAATTGCAAAACTAGTTGTTCTTCAGAAAATAACATTCAAATTTCAGAAAAGAAGGAAAGTAATTCAGATTTGATAGTATGAAATTTGTGCATCACTTATTTATAATTTAAAATTTCTCACACTCGTTTTAGAATCTTTAATTTTTTAAACAGAAATCTGCAATTTCCGCACTTTTGAAGATTTCTTACTTATGGAATTTCAAATGCTTACCATAAATCTATAAAATGACAGGAAATCAATAATTAGACGTCCATTTCAGTGACTGGGAACATTATAAAATTGTCCTGCAAAAATCGATAATTTGGCAGCCATAAACAATTCCTCCTGATCCCAAGACCTCTTAAAATTTTCAAAATCCTAGCCACTCACGGCGATTTCTCGCCTAATGCCAGTCTTTGAAACACACAGAAAACGACTTTATTTCCTTACCAACGTTCAATCACACGATACCTCACGCACTGCCTGTTATTACCAACATGTCCGAATCGCTGATTAAGCGGCATAAATCTTCTTTTTTCCGCGCTTCACATGCTTAAGTAAGTAATATTAGCCATGCGCGTCGTGATACTTAAGAGTTACTTAAGGTGCGTTCTTCAGTATACACATACGTTGTCGATGGGTGAATGTGGCAATTGGAATTCGTGTAATAAACGTTTTACGCGCGGCGCGCAGATGTTGAAGCATCAATCGATCCTTCAAATGCGCATGCATGGCTCAAATCCAACATGGCCGGACGCTGATTAGTACACAGCGCGGCTTTTCAAGTGTTTTCTTATTGCAGGAACCTGAGCCACGAAATTGTGATGCTCAATGGGCGCTTTTCTCAGGTGATGATGATGATGATGATGACGACTGCTTCGTGATGGAAAGACCAAATGGCCGAAAATGTTGCTGCAGGTGGTGATGAGGATGGGAATTTGTAGAAATTTACTAATAAGGCAAACTGTTAATTATTTCAATCATGTATTTAACAATGTTTCCACTCCAGTAAAAAAAAACTCTTTCTTATATCAAAATATAGTATTTTAAAATTCCCTTCTCTTAAAATTTTAAACAAATTTTTCGAATTGTATTTTTTTAGAATTTTAATTAGTTTATATATTTGGTAGTAAATTGCCATTTTAGTGAGTTAATTTGACAGTATGCACTTTCAACAATGTTTCTACTCTAGTTAGAAAACTTTTAGTTATATCAAAATTTTAAATAATTTTCTTATAATAATGTTTTTTTTTAGAATTTCTATTAGTTTATTTATTTAGTAGTAAATTGCAATTTCGATGAGTTAATTTGACAGTATGCATCTAAAGATTTTATTTTGCCAGAGAGAAGTAGTTACGAAGAAAACACAAGTCCAAAATTGTTACCATAATTTCTAAATGTCATCAGTAAATTAACAAAATTTTGCTTGACTTTGAATTTTATGGCCTTGTTTGGCAAAACTGTTGGTAACAGTAGTATCCATCAATTTATATATTGGTATTATTTTTTTCTCTCTTGAGAAGAGAGATTATATTGCTCACACTTATGTAAGGAATGCAAAATTATAAAGCAACTGTACACAAATTTCACGAGTTTAAAATGGTAATTTTCACATGTGTGATATAAGACGTTTTATCATACTGGAGCAGAATTGGTACAATCGTCAAAAAAGCCACATAATTCAAAGTTGTTATCACGATTTCTGATATAACATGCATTTTATTTTACTAGTTGTCATCCGTGAAGTAACAAGTGAAATATAAGCTATGGATTTATTTCACTAGTAAAATAAAGTACGGTACTTATTTCACATGTGATAATGGTAATTTACATAAAAAATATCACATTACATTTAAGGTACAATTGACCAAGAAGCTTCACATTAAATTTGTGTTTGCAAATATTTGAGAGCTTAGTAAAAAAGCACAGTTTTTTGTAAGTAGGTTTGGGTAAAATAATAGTATATTTTATGTGTTCCATAAAATATTTTATTTGATTTTGGCTAATAAAATACACCACATTGTCAATAATTTCCACTATCAGTCGCTAAAAACACGTGAGTAATTACTAGATTACAAGCTCCGGTAAGATAAAGTTATTTTCCACTAGTGTAATAAAATACCTAATCTTACTTCACCAACCAAAAAAATAGTTTATTAATTGATAACATGCAATTTTAATGATCAAAAACAAATTTTCCTTATTTTATTCACATGCATGCTCCAGCAAGAGAAATGATATTTTCTCTCACTAGTGGAATAAAATACCATATCGCACCAATTGATATCATGCAATTTTAATTACTAGTTATTAGATACAAATTTTCCTTGTTGGTAATCTCCAAAAGAGTAACGACTGAACCATTTTTCGTTTTCTTAAAACATGGATGCTGAGATAGTTCAAGGCTCATGGCCGAAGAAATATAAATCCCTAACGAAATTCATCATCAATATTAGATTCGCCTCGTCTCGTTTCATCTCCCCGTTCCACCATGGTCATCGTATATCCTTCGTGCGCCTCGCAACCACAAACGAACGGATCGGTGTCTCAAATGGCCAGGGCAATAAAAGAGCAGCACGCCGCAAGTGGCCCCAGCAATGGACAACACACAACACAAGACAACATCCGAGGACACAACAAGCAGCAGCAGGCATCATCGTCGAGATAAAAAGAGCACGCCGCGCACCGCCGCGCAAAAGCACACCGCAGCGATATCATCTTCTTCTCGGCGTGTCTCTATCTGCTATCTCTGCTGCACCGCTGATGGCGCGATGGAGGCCGCGAGCTGCGGCCAACAACTCACCTTCTTCAACGCCGAGTGCTGCTCACGTTGGACCACACACGTCGAAAATTTATTCAATAAGCTCCAGAGACGCTGCACCAACAATACCTTTCCTTCCCTCTTCTACGCCGTCTTCTTCATCATCTTCTTCTTCTTCAGCTCACGTTTCGTGGAAGCGTGCACAGATGGCGCTGCAAGTTCGAAATTCAGTCGCTGCGCGAAGAAAGTTTCGTGATGTGTGTTTGGAATACGGAATGTGCGCGAGGTGGAACGCGATGGCGAAGGTGGCAACAGATTGATTTCCGATAAGGAGGGTGGCCGCCATCAGACACATAACTTTCTTTCTCCGGTGGAGGAAACGTGCAGACGGGCATTTTTCGGATGGCAGGGTGTCTTCGCTGGAATTTATTTCGAATTCCGACAAACGCCGCACGCATTCGAAGAAATTCTTTTCGGGGGCTTCCCGGCCTAAAACACAAAGGCCCATGAAGTCAATACGTTTACGTGTCTATAGTTGCACCCAAGACTTGGATACGAAGACAAAGGGTATTTGTATAAATCACTTATTTATCAGATTTCACTACATGGAACCTATACAGAATGGGGAATTGGGAAACAAAAGGTTGTTAAAAGGATGAGGAGAAATATTTCGATAATTTTGGGTTTTTTAACAGGCCTAGTTTTAATGATAATTTACCTCATTTGTAAAAAACGCCATAAAGTTTCAAATTTAGTAACTTTGACAACGAAAAATTTAGCTCTAACCAAAATTTTATTTACTTTGTAACCCATGATGACAACATATTAGGAAATTATTAATGAATATAGAAATTTTAATAAAACAAAATAAAAATTAAGTTAGTTAAGATACTTTGGTTTCCACACAATTTGAAAATAAACAAATTGGTGTTCAATTCAACATTTATCTTAAGCTAAACTTCAAATTGAAATGATTGATCGTTTTAGTTGAAAATAATTTCGAATTCATTATTTATTCGCAAAATTTTCATTCTAAATTGCACTCGCACTTTTAATTTTATCTAGATAAATTTAGTTATTTATATTCGATTTTGTTATTTATAATGAATTCATTCAGAAAAACTTCTAGACAAAAAAACTCATGAAAAACAAACATTTGCCTAATAATATAAGATGCATTTAAAAAAAAAATGAAAAAAAAATAAGTTTCGACAGTACTTAAATTATAAATTTTGATAGTTCTTTCATATAAACAATCAAATATGGAATATTGTAGAAAAAAGTGTTTGTTAATTCCACAATTTGTTAAATAAACTTACTGAAGATGTTTGACTTGACATTAGAAACCTCTATCTAAGAAAAAAATGTCTACACCGATTTGCAATGTCACTCTTGAAATATCTGATATTTTTACATAGACATTCTGAAACTTTGAATATGTGTAATAATTATAATTTTTTAACTCCATCTTTTAAGATACTTTAACAGACAAGGGATACAATAGCAACTAAACGGTCTCAACTGATAAAAATAGGAAAATTTGTTTCAAGAGTGTACTTAAATTATAAATTTTGAAGGTTCATCTTCCTAAACAATCAATTATGAAATATTCTAGAATAAGAAATGTTTGTTAATTCCACAATTTGTTAAACTTACTGAAAATGTTCACTTGATTTTAAAAACCTTTATGTAACATTTATTTATTTCGAAACTGAAAACATTTTAGCCCAGGCATTCTGAAACTTTGAATGTGTTCAAAAATCTATCAAACAAAATTTTTTAATTCCAACTTTTAAGATTTTTAAAGATGTAAGGGATTCAATGATAACTAAATGGTCTCATCTGACATTATAAAAATAGGAAAATTAGTTTCAGCAGTACTTAAATTTTAAATTTTGAAGGTTTTTCCTAAACAATCAAATATGGAATATCCTAGAATAAGAATTGTTTGTTAATTCTACAATTTGTTAAATAAACTGACTGAAAATGTTGTTTTGATTTTACAAACTTCTATCTAACATGTATTCCTAAACAAAATTACTATTTGCAATATCTTTCTTGAAATATCTGACATTTTAACATAGAAATTCCTAAAGTTTTAATATGTCTAAAAATCTATCAAACAATTACAATTTTTTAATTCCATCTTTTAAGATTCTTCAAGAGATAAGGGATACAATAGCAACTAAACGGTCTCATCTGACATGACACCTCATAACCAGGAATAAATACATTGCAGACAATACCAACGACATACAAATAGCTTCTAGTCCACAAACTACTTTACTATAGCATATCTATGTATAGCTATAATGCTCTGATAGTAATAGTGAATGAGCGTGCATTTTAAGTGTGATAGATATTCGTCATTTGTTCATGCCATGCTTGCGCCACGATTTCATGCCTTATCTAACTGGAGTCATCTCATCGTTTGAACCGCACGTTGGCTGTCACAACAAACTACTAAAAGGACTCAAGAATTTGATTTCCAACATCGCATCCTGTTGCCATTGTTTGAATTTTTCGTACAAAAATCAAACATGAAGCTATTTTGTTGATCTATCATAATCATAAGAGCAATAAAGATACTTTCATTTTGATAATAAAATGTGTTATATTGTAAGTGTGAGAATTATAAAATCATAGGTGAGTAACAAATTTGCATGATTGAATTTATAAATATAGTGATATTTTACATACGTGTGATAAACGACCTTTTATCTAATTAATTTAAAAAAGTTGATAAAATATTCTTGAGAGCCACGTTGTAAAAAATTATTCCTATAATTTTTCGTACCTTCTTTAAAATATTTGCTGTATCCAGTCGCAAGTCAGAAAGCAGAGTTGTTTCTTTTTTTAATTATAGAGTAGTGAAGAATTATTATATGAAATTGAGAAAATATCAAATAAGTTTGCAATCTGCGAATTTATATCCAGAAAACGTTACTTTTAATTCAAATACTATACATTTAATTAAGATTTATGAAATGTAATTCAGAAATTGTCAGTTGAAATTCAAAAAGCATTACATGCAATTCAGATTCCATTAAATAAATTTTTTTGAATAGTAATTAAACAGAGCGATAAATAATGCTGCATTAATAATGTCAATAATTTGATATAATTAACATATGAGTTACCTATTAAACATTATTAAATTATTATTTAACAAAGAATGGCATTGATTTGATTTGAATTTTAACTCTTATGAATTTAAATTAATTAATTTTCAATTATGTTTGATTAATCTGATATATATTTAATGTTTCTAATATTGAATTTATGATTTTTCAATTATTTTTACCAAGTCTCATTTACAATTGTTGCAAATTAAATTAAATATAAAAAATCTACCTCAGATTTACTGCTCGCTTAATTAAAATTTATTACTCAGAATTGAATTTTATTCTTTCCGAATCACTATTGAACATTGTAGCGGCGGGGAAATCAAAATGCAACTTATCGTTGGTATCCCAAATTAACGAATGCTCGCTTTACTAATGAATAATAAGTGGACTGTATTTGACTAATGGAGTAAGAGACTCAGANGTTGCACCCTCGCATCTTCGGCAGTTGCGTTTACCTGCTTGGTTACAACTTTATGGCCTATAGGCCCAACATTTGGCCTGGTCTCTAATCTTTATTTGGGCGCAGGCAACGCTTACAATAACCGGACGAGGGCAAATGAGACACAACTCATTTTAGGCCGCAACAAACATTTTGTGAAAGAAATAATGCCATTCTGAAATAAATGTGATCAAATGCATGACGATTTGCTGAATAAAATGCTGGTTAATATGTTTACAAATGGTTAAAATATGCCAAAAGTTAACGAAATTTATGATGTCAGATCAGACCTTGCAAAAAATTTAGATTTTGTAGCTTTTCAGCTCATCTGAATAGCATTTTATACTTTCTGAAAAAGATGTGAAAGATGTGGAAATAAACTGACATGTTCCCATAATGAAAATAAAATGGGATTTGCATTTAGAACAGAATATTTTTATTTCGCATGTCCTCAAAAAAATTCACATTTACCCTCAATTTTCTAAAACCAATAATTAAATTTGAAATAGTAGTGAACCGTGTGAAAATGACAATTTTTGGATTTATTCGTGGGTGTGCCAAATAACTCATCTCAAATGCGAACAATAGTTGCGACTCAAACATAACGTGCTGAATGACTTATTCACTCAACATACAAATCTCCAAAAATCTTCATGAGATTAGGAAGTGTATCTCTACAATGATGCTCCTGATGGTGAAACCACCTCCATGGGAGTCGACCAGAAAGAAACTCTCTCTCCTTGACGCAAGTGCACAACGTGCGGGCGCAAATAAATCGATGGAAACGACGCCGCCAGAAAATGCTGCCGCCTGCGCCCACCTGAGTTGAAAAATCGTTGCCGACACAGAAGACACACCATCGACTCGAAGAGATATGATGGCACTTTGCACCCTCATAGTGCGAGTGCATTGAGTGTCATCTTCATATAAATTATCCCGAATGGAAGAATCGAACAATCATGTTTCATCTTCGTCCGAAGACTCAAGGAGGTTTCACATGAAGTCTTTTCAAGGTTCCAGGTAGGTAATTCCATTTGGAGTTTCCAAAATTGAACGGAGATTTGTATGTGGTCGATTTTTGCAAGTTATTGTTTATAAGTGAATTATAATTCAAAAATATTAGTTACTGGTTGGAAAATTTGATTGTCAAATCCTGCTTATTTTCTTAGATTTGCAGGATCATAATGCAATCTGACATTCACTAGAACCTCAGAAGGGAATTCTGATTTTGATTCCCTTCAGAATTTTTACTGTTCATGTACATATAATTTGATGACATCTACATCTTTTTCAATTGTAACTCAGGAAGCTTCAATTAAATAAAAAAAACATATAATTCAGATTTTTGAATGAAATTGAGGAGGTATCAAATCAATTTCAAATCTATGAATTCTAATCCGCCAATTTTAATAAAAAAAATGCTATACATTTAATTCTGTTTCATGATAATTAAGAAATTGTTATTAGATATTGAAGTTGATTTAAATAATACCTATAAACTGAATTACCAAATTTGAATTACAATTGTTTCAAACTGAATAACATACAAAAAATATGAATTACATTTGCAGCAGGCATAATTACAAAATGTATTAATAACTTAACTATTTTTTGCAAATATAATCAATATAATAAAACGAATGTGGATGTTCATTATTTTTTCTTGTCTTGCTTGTTTTTTGCGAAACTAAAACCAACCCAAACATACAAATTTAGCAAAAACACTACAGATTTAAAAACAACTGCAAAGAATTTTTCTATGCAATGAATAAATCAAAGGCATTAAAATCCACCATCTCCGAACATCTAATAAAATTAAGTAATCGCCTTTTACGCCTAATTAATTCAGCGCTCGTTCACGTCAATGCCATCGATCGCGAATGCAAAAAGAAGTCGATGCCAACCGCAAAGACATAGCGAGCCAACAAGAAACAATTAGAGAATGTAATAAAATTATGTCGTTTTTGGTGTGCAAAAACACGCCGCGACAAAATAACAACCATTCGCAATGTCATAAACGAAACGAGCAATGAAGAAGCCAAGGCACATCAAAATCGATGCAAAAAGAAGAAACGAATTAGTCGTTTATTTTTCGTGATGCTGAATATATGAAGATGCTGATGGAAATGATGGCATCGAAGACGTCGCAGCTAATGAGGAAAAAAGACGACCACGAGCAAAAAGTAGACGGTGAGTTCTTGTCGATGGCCGTACGTGCGCACGATGCAAAAGGTGAATGTTTAGCCGGTGAAAAAGTTTATTGCAAGAAAACAATACAAAGATGCCAAATGAAGGAGAAGAATGGCCGTCAAAAAGTTGGAATTCTTTATGGTAGCACTCCTTCTTAATCGGCTTGCATACATTATCGTTGTATTATGTAAGATAACATTACATTTCTTTTATTTCTGGGATTGTATCACGAAAAACGATGAATTTCCTGCAATCTTTCATGGAATTCCAATTCATGGAATAACAAAAAAAGAAATTAACAAATAAATGTCTTCTGAGATGATTCAGTTCAACAATATTCCAGCAACAAGATTTCAACCCTGAAGAACTAAAAAGGTGCTGAACCTTACTTAATTTAACATGACTTAAGTGCATTGTAAGGTGCGTATCGAATAGTTTCCTCTACCTGTGAATGTTTGATGACTTCCTTGTCAAAATACGACAAAATATTTAGCTGCAGACACATCACGAAGCATTTGTGCGTTTTCCTATCTTTCTACCTGAAGAACATACTCGCATTCAATCTGCAAGCTGTTTAGTTGCAGACATAAAGAACAAGAAGGAGGAGGAAAAAATAATGTTTAGTCCATACAAGCGCGACGAATATGAATTTATGTTCTCGCTCATATTCTCGGATCTCTTCGGGACTTATTCCAGAATCACTCCTCCACGCTTAGCGGACCCCCCTCGTCGAATGCGCATGCTTAGTTAGCTTAACAACGCGCAGGTACGCGCAAACAAAGCGCAACAAGCTTAGATTTCAATTGGGAATTTTTCAATGCGCTTGCGTTTTGTTCCGTTTGATACACCTCGTTGCTGTTGTTGTTGTTGCCTTTTCTTCTCGGTGTTTTGTTGTTGTTGTTGTGCCATTGATTCACGGTGGTTTAACGCTGATAGGAGATAAACGCGCCGTGGAAATGTCCAACATTTTCGAATATTTGCAAAACAAAACTGCGGGAGGTGATTGGATCCGCACAACAAGACAAGAAGAATGGACGACAACAAAACGGCATGGGATCGGGAAATAAAAAGGAAAAATAAATAAAGTCAGGAAGCAATGTCAAGTAAATTGAAGCGTTTCGTTGACATTGATTGTCAACACACGTAGAATTTTGCACGAAGACTTTTGGGTCAGGGTAGGTGGAATTTCTGACAAACAGTCAACAAGCTGAAACTAAAGGACATATTGTATGAAGACAATATTAAACAAGTGGTTGTATTGTTACCGAATTTGTTGAAACTGTGGTTATTGTCAATTTTGATGGAAAACTCTAGGCTTACTTAAAGTTATTAATGAATTGTAGATTAGATGTGGGAAATACAACAATACTTACCAAAGATTTATCGTACAAAAAAAAGTTGGTCTTAGAAACCGTAAAATCCAAAATGTTGCCACAATTTCTGATATAATTTAGCAAAAATCATAAATAAATCATCAAATTCTTGTTTAATTTGCCACATTATGACCATAATCGTCAAGCCTGGTAATAATTTTATGAGTTGTTATCTATTTTATTCTTCAGTTAAATAAAAGGTATTCCTTAGTTCCAAATGCAGAAAGAACGTATATCATTTATTTAATATATGGATAACATTCAATTTTAGTCATAACTCATAAGTAACACCCAAAACAAGTACTAGTTGCTTTGATAAAATAATAGTACATAATAAAAAACCTACATTTTATAATAATCATTTTATCTTACAAAAAGTCACAAAATCCAAAATTGTTACTACAATTTCGATTCTGACATGTCAAATAGCACAATAAAATTTGTCTTTAAATATTTGTAACCATAGTAAATAGAACTCTATTTTGCTACCTGTCATTTAAGTTGTTGGTCACAAGTAAAATAAAAGGAATTCATTTCTCGCACTTGTAGAATAAAGTGTATCACTAATATTTAATTTTGCCGATTAGTTACATAAGTAGTAACACATAGTTTTTTGCAATTTCTTTATTTTCTCCTAAGCTATTCCTGATTTTGACAAATTTCAAATAACTCTTGGACTGAAATATTTTTTAGCATAAAGAAAATAAAGGGTTATTGAATTTATGAAAAATTTGAACTCCCAAAAACGCTGAATTGTATTGATTGAGTAATTTTTTGTAGAATCTAAAATATTTTTCAAATATGATTGCAATAGATGCCCAATTGGCTTTTTAATGCCAAGTCAACAATTGGTTGCATTGCAGATAATTGCCCAAATTTCATGAATAATTAGATATCATCTATTACAAAATTTAATGCTTTTTTAAGTCAAAAAACAACTGCTGTTAAAAAAATTTTACTTACTAAAATTGACATGTGTTTTCCTGCATATTTCTGTTAAATAAGGCAATATTACTGTAAACATGTTCAAAAAGTGACTCATATCAGAAGATTGTGTCAAAAAATTGTGTTTTTCTAATAATCTCTTTCAGTATTTGCTCAAAATTTCTATTACAAATCAAAATGTTGCCACTTTCTGAAAGTCAAATTTAAATATAATTGTATTTAATTATTGTATCTACATATTCGAATAACATTTTTAAAATAGAAACAATTGTAATCACAACTATTTTTTGTAATAATTTAATAACAAAAATAAAGTTGATAGAAAATCATTGACTAATTTATAAAAATATAAAAAAAGCAATTATTTCTGCCATAATATAGCACATTATGAACGTTAAATCATAAGCAGGCCGAAAGCAGCTCGAGGGAGCATTTAGCTCGAAACGAGATTGATTACAGCGCAGTAATTACGCGCATAGTTAATGTCTATAATTTTGCGACGCGCCAAACCCAGCCAGCATGCCTAATTGCGCTGCCATGCAGCACTGCCATTCGTTCATAATATAATAAAGCCATTTTTATTGATGCTACACACTTATTTATTCCTTCATGCCACAATTGCGCTAATTATCTTCCGAAACCAAACTTACATACTCTCAGTTCGCTCAGTTCACTCATTTGGTTGGATAAAACAATAAAGCAAGAAGCAATTGAACAAAAACTGTATTAGATATGAGAATAGAGTGTTCACACAACTAGACGATTATGATAATCATATAAAATGAACAAGTAATCGTATGTACAATTAACAATCAAGTCGTAGGCTATACAGGCGAATTATCAAGATTTAGTTGTAGTGTAAATTAGTACTTGTAGGATAATTACTGGTTTCATATTTTTTTGAGATGGGATTTTTTAATTGGTTTAATTTCTGGATAATTAAGTTAATTAACACGGGTATTTGTAATTATTTTTGTTTTTTACTTCTCATAAATTTAGTCTACATATTTTAAATGCATTTGTGATGAAAAAGTATATGAAAGTATATGAAAATCAGATAAAAATATTGTTTAATTATTTTCGTCCTTTCAGATAATAATGCAGTAAAAATTCAAAAATGTAACAACATTTTGGGGAAATACATTTTTAGTGCAATTTCTTGTTTGCACGAATTAGGATTAAATAGTTTGCATTTAAGAAACATAATTGAAAAAAGTATTATAAAAATTTAATTTTTGATGTTCTTTCTATATTTTCAAATGAAAACTGCAAACATGGCTATTTAGAGTTTGTACCCAATCTTTTTAGAATAGAAGATTCCAGAAATATCTATTACCAAAAATTTCAAAAAATTTAATTTGTTATTTTCTTGGACTTAATTAATTAACTAATTGGAAACTTTGTAGAAAAAGTAAAAGATTTTTAATAATTTCATTCTTTAAGCTATTAAAAATATTATTCTCATAAATTTACTGTATACATATATTTGCATTTTTTAAATGCATCGATGATTAACAAAGCAAAATGTATAAAAATAAAATTTTGTTCAGTTACGTCGTGGGGGGAGAAGAGAATGCATTTTGAAAAAAAAACACTAAATAATAATAAATAGTTTAGTTTGGCGTTTGAAACTAAAGTTCGAAACAAGGGTAAGAAATTCATTAAAACTGAAAAAATTAAATTACATTTTCCGAAGACTTGATAGAATGAATTGTGTTTCCTGATTTTGTAATTGCGAAAATTTCAATCTTTATCTCTTATTTTGTTAAAATAGTATTCCATTCTTTCATAACTCCTTTATTTGATAGGCAGGCATTCAATTCAACCAGAAACGTTCCAGCTATAAAACGAACAATAAACCCCCTTTAAAAAGTTTTGAGGTTATGTTTGATTATGTACTTAAACGAACAATCCCAGAACCATTTGCTACTAGATCATCATTTTAATACGCAGGAGTAATGCGTGTGGTAAACTGATACTCTTCACCAGCCACATCACCATAAACCGTTTGCACATGTATCGTTCAGATTCGACAAAATCCGTTTGCAAACATGCTGCGGATGCAACCGAAGAGATTATAAAACGTCAAGATTTATTGCCCGTGCTTAAGTTACCACCAGCCATATTCAGCTACCAAGTTTACACCTTGCCTCATTTATTAAACCAACAAGACACGATGATTGAATATTCAAAGTTCAATTCAAAACAGAACTAATTAACAGTTATTTAAGAAAAACAAAAATGGTTGCGTCGTCGATGGTGCGAACAACAATGAATACGTCAAAGAAGTTGATGGCATCGTTCTCAAACCGAACCGAACTCGTTTGAGATTGATATTCACCATCCCATATGCACACGTGCACATTGGCGCTGGTTGCGTTCGAAATCTATCAATTAGTTCTGCCACATTGATAAAACCATTATCGAAACCACTTATTAATGCTCCGTCCATGGGCAAACCGCACCGCTTCAAAATCGCACAGTGCAGTGCAATGCAGCTTCGCGCGGAATGCACTAGGTCGCGCTGAGACGCGTCACTCGGTTGGGTGAGGGCATTGAATTGGGCGCGGTGCCACGCCCTCGACGGCTCGCACTTCAAACAAAAACAAACACGACATGCGGACGTCTCAATCACGGCCCTCTGAGCGCGTTACCCCCACCAACCGCAATGGGGCCAATTAGTGTGCGCCGTGCGAAGGTCGCACGCCGCCCACGACCACTCCCACGCACGATGACCACGCCTCCTCGTGGTTCGCCGTACACGCTTGATAGAGCGCTCCAAGCTATTGATATTCGTGGAAACGAGATGACAGACGTCGCTCCGGGGCAGGTTGAAAACGAGACGGTGCAATACATTTCTATTAAATTGAATGCAATTAAATCGATGCTTTCTCTCGCTTTAATAATAATCCGCATATTATTCCGCGAGTGGGCAATCAATGCGAATTGTATGTGATGCCGTCGGCTTGTGCGACTTGTTGGACAAGGATGGACGTTGGCCGGGGAAATGCAAAGAGTGCGCGCACTCTGCGACGACGACGACGACGTCGACTCGTGTAAACATCGGGGCGGAGCCAGCGCACTTGGAGCGAGCGTAATAAAGATGACTATTTTGAAAACTCACTCAGTTTGACAGGGTACTTACGCAAGTGAGCACTTGTTTAGGCTTGCTGGTTGAGGCGCATCGGACACACACTCGTCACACGTCATCTCGAGAGTGCTGCCGCATAGTGCTAATTGCTTGGTTTCCTCTTCCTCTTTGGCGTGTTGTGACTCAAGTGTCTCAGCGTTGACATTCGATGCGTTTGTTTGCTTTACCACTGGACGTGTTGTTGATGCTACTGTTGTCGTGATAACCAGACTTGCAACCATGGCGTTCGAAGACCGCTCCAGCCCCAATACGGGCACGAGTCCGCAGACCTCGGAGATGCGATCGATGCCCAACTCGCCGGAATCGACGCGCACCTCGGCCTTCACGTGCACCATCTCCCCGAAGATCGAGCACCACCATCAGCCGGAGAAGACCTTCGTCCGGATCACCTCCTATGCACTACCGAGCCCCAAGCGGGAGGACTCCCATTCGGAGGCTTCCAACTCGCCAACACCTCCGATGCTGCTCGATGACGACGAACCGCGGATACAAACCCTCAAGTACTCGATCACGAACATCCTGCAACCCGATTTCGGCCGGTCGGCCGTCCAACGCACCAAGGTCACCGCGCTCAGCCCAAAGATCTCGTTCAAGCCCTATGAGGTCGAGGCGAAACCGCTCGCACCACTCGGAAGTCTCTGCCAGGCGGTCTCCCAGATCGGGAAGCTGGTGACGACGAAACCGCTGAAGGGTCCGCAACCGATCCCACCGCCGCGCAGCCCCAGCCCCAAGGCGATGCTGCCGAGTCCCGAGGATGTCGCCAAGACGAAGAGCGAGGATGGGGTGCCCCAGTTGTGGCCCGCATGGGTCTACTGCACGCGCTACTCGGACCGACCCAGTTCAGGTATTGTTCTTTTTTCTCTCCATCACGAATATCATTGTTCCCCATCAACATCATCAACTTGGTTCGGCTCCCTGTTTGCTTGCACCACGCGCTTCTTTGGTGCTTGCGTGTTGTTGTTGTTGTTGATATATGAGCGTCTATTGTTCGGGTCAAGTTTGAGATGTGATGGCAATTAGTGCACGCCTCGGAAGCTTCGTGGTATCTAGGGCCCCACGAAGCTTCCGAGCGCGGATTGATATCAATCTCGGTCTCATCAATTGGTGCCAGCAGTGGCGCGTTGTGTTTGTTTACCGCGTTCGTAATTAATTTCGGCGCTGATAGAATGGGCGAAGGAGAACCTCGGATTCGGAGGGCTATTGTCTTCGCCGCGTAATTATTTCGATAACTTCGTGACGGGAAATTAATGTCTTTGTCGTGTCTGGGCGCATTTAACTGGACGAGGTTTGCTACTTTGTTTGTCTAGCGAAAACGTAAATCTAAATCTGAATCATTAATTGTGGAATTGTGTATAATTTGACTTATAAATCTTTCTAATGTAGTCTACAAGTTTCTCCAAGCTTTAGTTTCACTTGCAGACCGCTATACCCATAACGGTCGTATAATGGGTTGCCTATAGTCAACATAAAGCTTGATGCTTGGTGCACTTCTTTTTAATTCTTCTTGGAGGTTTCTTGAATATTAGATAAGACAATTTTACAAAATAATAACAATTGTTTAGGAAATTTACATTTTTCGTATAAATTATTTTTTTATTCATTATATTTAATTTCATTCCAAAGTTACTGGGATTTTTGATAACAACAATGTTTATAGGTTTGTTGATGTATTTCATATTGTTTCGGTGATATTATTTTTCGAAATTTTCCAATAAGAGAAACAAGAGATTTCTTATCAAAACTTTTTTAAAAATATTAGTTTTATGATTCAAATATGATAGTAAATCTCAATTGTTTTTCTCAACAGTTTTTTCTAACTTTTTTTAGAGTACCTTTATCAAAAATATGTAATCATTTGATATGTAAAACTTACAATTTTCGTTTAAGAGTTTAAAAATGTTAGAATGTTAGAAATATATTAACAATAACAAAATTTCTATTTAACTTTACACTTTTCGCGTAATATTTTTTATTTGTTTCAGTAAGGTTTTTGCAATTTGTTTAATCTAATTTTTGAAAACAACAATTTGTATCGCCAAAATATCTTTTCTCACTCTCTTTCAGTTTTAATAATAATAGATAAACTGGTCTGGTAATTTCTTAACAAAAAAAATCGTCATAATAATAATTTAAAAAAATAAGATTCTACAAAAAGCAAATTACTCATCTTTTTTATGGTTCTATAATTTTTTAGAACGATTGCAGTTAACATTCTTCTTCATCTTCTAAAAAATGTCAAGATTTTGTGAATTTGAAGTGCGAATCATCAAATTTAGTAGTCGAAGCTGAAAATTTTTTCGAGGTACATTTTTCAAATTTTTTTAAAAATTAAACAAATAAAAACTTCCTCAATATTCCATAATTTAATCATTGTAAATTTTTCACCGGTGCACTTCAAATTTCTTCACCATCAAAACCATTGAAATTCAAAGCATTCAGTTATGGAAAAAACAAATGATAAATTCTACTCTGGCACTAACAAGTAAGTGCATGTCCTGATGGCTTGATGATCGTTTAAAAGCTCATCCATCCGATTCCATGCGGCTGGTTGTCAGCACGGATACATTTCACCCATTCAGACATGGCGTATCTTGTCACTTGGCCGGTCGGTCGCCTTCCTTAAAAGTTACTTAAGTAGACCGCGCTCGCGCCACTGGATGGATATACAGATTAGCGGCCGTGGATGATCGGTCCGCGCATGCGCATGGCGCGCACGGCAAAGTGCATCAATCACTCGGTGAAAACACTTAAATTTGTACGTAATATAAGGCGCGATGCGTAAACGTGTCAACGCTACGATAAGTGTTCACTTTTACACTTTCTTATTTGTCCTCTTCATACACGAGATGTTATGGTGTATTTATAGTGGAGGTATATTCCCTTGAGTCAATGCATTTTTAATATTGAACAAATATTAAAAAATAACCCATGAGGAGAAATTCGGAAAATTATAAAATTTGTTGAAAATTAGCATTGAGAAAACAGTGGAATTAAATTTATGTTGTTGAAGCATGTAAAATATTCTCAGAGAGAATTGGTTATATGGTCCTTTTAATTTCGTATACTAGAAATGGTAAAACTTGTATTTTATGATCTTTTCTATTATAAAAGATTTTAAAGAAGAAGTATAAAGTTGTACGTTTGGTAGATAAGTTGAAGGATAAACATCCAAAAAGTCGTTATAGCAAATAATTTCTCATTCTTCTCAAATGTTTATTGTCATCTTTGGTTTTGCAATTCTTATTTACTCAGAAAATCGAAAAAAATACATACGATAAGATAACACTATATTTTATTACTCCATTAGAATGATAGAAAAATTCTGGATTCATTTTCTGTATCATACATAATATTAGTTTGTTGTACAACAAAAATTGAGCAGTTAAATTATACTAAAAATGCAATTTTCACGTAGGTTTATGTGTATGATATTCTTAAAAAAATAATTGAACAAAGTATCATAACTCAACATCAAGTTATTTGTTGCAATTTTTAAATTCAGTAATTTTATTTTCTTTTCTTTTGCTAAATTACTTATATTTTCACTATTTATGCGAATTATTTATGGCAAAGATTTTGTTTATCCCGATATACAAATAAAAATAAATTATAGAGAAATAGCAACCTAATTTTTTGCATTCGGCTTAAATTAGTAGTAATGAATAGTATGAGACTATGATAGTATAACAATAGATAAAAGTTGGATAAATTTATAGAAAGTACGGTTTTTAAAAATTAAACATAACTTTCCTACGATTTATGATTCTAACTTTGATGTTACTTTTTTCTTTGTTAAATTGTTATTTAAGAATATCATACATATGATAATTGTTAATATTGACAAAAAATCATTTGTGATAGATGTAATTAATCCAAAAAGTTACTACTTTCAATTGCATTGATTTAAAAATGGAAAATTTAGTTAGTTTTTATCTCTTTTGAGAGATTTTTGTTTCTCTGACAAGTGTGTGTACACATGAATAAACAGAAAATATAAATTTTATTATATAAAAAATCATAATAGTTAGATATTTACTGATGATTACAGCTTCTTTATACATTTTTACAATAGGAAGGATCATAAAAGCCAAATCTCAACATTTGGAGTATACATTCTAGGGTGTTCCCAGTGACAAGTGGTTATATGACATACAACTAATATGTAATATAATCCTCAACCCAAAAAAGTTTTCGAATCTAAATTTGTTTATTATTTGTGTAAAATTTAGGAAGTTTAACAAAAAAAAATGAAAATAGAATACCATTTAACTTTTAACTGAAGACAAAGTAAATAAAAGTTGTAAGGAAATATGCGAATAGTCATCTATCTGAAAAAATGTGGAACCAATACGAACAATCGTGAATTCATGGCAATTATGAAGCAATCGCGTGATAGTTGCGGAATCGCTGATTAACGAACTCCATGGGGATGAATCCAGCGCGCGCATATTTGATTTGATAATAAACACCGACTTCCTCTCTAAACGATGCGTGCCACCCCTCACATTTCATAACCCGGCATGTTGGCCTGGAAGTCCTGGAAGCGGCGACGGCAGCGTTATAAACGATTATTAACCTAATTACAACCCAACCTCAAAAAGCATACGCTATCATGTGCTAAATGGCCATCATAACACAACCCTCGCCTGCCGCGCATTCGCCTGCTAATTGCTAATTATTTGCTGCAATTAATTCATTTCTGTTTGCTCGTTTGCCAGGAAAACGACCGGCGACAACCTGTAATTTGCGTTCGAGCACTATAATGAAATTGAACAAAGCAAAAAAATCTGGAAACAATACGGAATTGCACTGCAATCAATTAAAACACGAAAGGGTTGAATACTCACAGTTATTAATAATTCAAGGTATTAATGCGAGGTTATGGTCGTTTGTTTGTAAGTTGGATCATACGGCGAATTGATAAAATTTTAATTGATTATACACAGTAATTTTTTAAATTTAATTCTATTTACGAAAGCAGAAATTTCGTTGTTGTATTACAATAATTTACACTGTTTAGTTAAAAATATAATTCCGTTAACAATGAAAAAATCTATGCAACAATTTCATTTTGAAAAATATTAGAAAATTGGGTTACATATTATACTTCTTTTTTGAAGCAACTGCCTGAATGTTTGGAAGTTATAAACTTCAAAGAGTTTCAGAATTCTGTGATCATTGCATGTTCGATTATACAGATATACAGACATGGAACGTTGAAAATTTCATACAAGATGGAAATGAAGTAAAATGTTGCAAATCCTTAATAAACTAGAAGTTTTAAGATGTTTAAACTAACAATCTATTATTTCAAAAAATTAACGATTATATGGGATTTTGAAAACTTTAGAATATCTGGCATATTCTTAAATTAATGGACTAATTTTAAGTCCAAAAGTTATAAACAGTTCTATTTTCAGTTTAGAAATACCACTCATAGATAAACAAATCTGGATGAGATCTTTTTTCGGCCAAAATTCTAAGATCAACCAGACCATGAATTCAGATTATGACCAAAGTAACCATAAATATGTTGTTTGATAACAGGACAGAGTTCTGCCATAATGGAATTATAGGATAAATTTACAAAAAACGGGACTTCTATTCAACATTATGAAAGTCAATTTAAATTATGATAAAACAAATGTTATTTCTTGGTATATCCTTATCAGTAAGAAATGTTTTTATGGCCTTCCTAATTGAATACAAATATAAAGGAGTTCATAATCAACAATACATTTACGAATATCATAAATACTATTGAACTGTCCGATAAATTCCACGGAAACAGAAACTTATTGACCACTGATAAGAACTTTCTTCGAAGAATAACTGGTAGATTATATTATAAGTGTAAAAAATTATAAACGTATGATACATAAATTTCTCGAGTTTATAATGACAACTTTTTATGTTCCTGGAGAAAAGTTGATTCAATCGTCTATGAAGTCATAAAATTCAAAACTAGAAATATGCTATTTTTGATAACAAAATGTCACAAGTGAAATGAAATTTCTCTTCCTTGTGGAATAAAGTAGGTTATTTATTTAACACGTGATAATATTTAATTTTACTCACCAGTAGCACTCATAGTAAACATTACATATTTCAGTACGATAAAATTATTTATGGTAGTTTTAACTAGTAACTGGTTCACTGAAAATCACAGATTGTTAAATTTGGAAAGACTATAAAATTCTGTATCAAAATTAACAATGCATATCATCCCTTTGAACCATAACTCCATTTTGGCATTTTCGCCAACCTCATAATACGAACACAACTCGGGAATTCATTTTGCATGTCCCCGAGCCGTTTTATGTCCCCTCGAACGGCTTGTAATAATTCGTAATTTCGCTCCTGCGGAATGCGCTTAGCGGTCACCTAATGGCCATCGTTATGGCCATCGCCATCGCTTTTATGACGCTTATAACGACCCGCGCTCTCCAGCCGAAAATATACGTACACGCACCCGACCATCGCCAGCCAGTCATAAGTCAACAACGCAAATGTTTCTCTTGTTTCAGGTCCCCGTTCGCGGCGCATCAAGAAACCCGCATCGAGCCCCAAGAGCGCCGAAGACAAACGCCCTCGGACGGCGTTCTCGGGGGCGCAATTGGCGCGTCTGAAGCACGAATTCGCCGAGAATCGCTACCTCACCGAACGCCGTCGCCAACAACTTTCCGCCGAGCTGGGTCTCAACGAGGCACAGATCAAGATCTGGTTCCAGAACAAACGGGCGAAGATCAAGAAGGCCTCCGGACAGAAGAACCCTTTGGCGCTACAGTTGATGGCCCAAGGGTTGTACAACCATTCGACGGTCGCGTGCGACGAAGATGATATGCCATTGTCAGCGTAATGTCATAATGTCAGAGGTGAAGATGATGACGGAATAAGCCAAATAGAATATGGGAAGCTTTCAGATCTCAAACAAGCGTTTTTGGAGACATCGAATGTGGAATTTTCTTTGAAAGTTTCGAACAAGATCTTTGTTGAATCAAAAACGAACAATTTGCAATTTAAGTTAAGAGTGTATATATCTTATATTTGATGCATATTTATGGTATAGGTTAGATTTGTATATAACAAAACAACAAACGCTTACTATGATTACAGCGCTGAGGATACAGCTTTCTTTTGTTAAGTTTTCTTTTTGAAATTTGTAATTTGTAATGTTTCTTCTTCCCTCGCTCAGCTTAAATTTACACTTTTATTTTTCGCTCGGAAGGATATTGTTATATAGTTATAATCTTAGAGACTGATTTCATACATATATAGTGGTATAATTCACATATGTGGCGCCATCTACACACGTGTTTAATCTAGAAATGAAATTTGCTACATAATTGAAGATGTAGTATAAGCGTAGGTGTAGGCGTAGGTGTAGAACAGCTTATCTTATCTCTAAAAGTGACATTTACACTGATGTTCTGAATTGATAATGTGCAATCATGTATTTTCTTCCCCATGCTATGATACTGATAAAAGAGATGACTCGAGAGATGCGTGAGTGTGTGATATAAATGTCTGAATTTTCGTGTCAACTTTGTTCAATTCAATTGTATATAATAATTATTACAGATTAGGCTATTGCGGATTTCTCAGTAAATTATAGACTTGGAATGAATCATTGGAGAAACTGAATTTAGGATGTAAATTATGCGATGGAAGAACAGTGAGATAATATTAATATTTAACAATGAAAGATGATAATTGTATATATGATTAAATGTTGGTTTAGCTGTAAAGCAGCCAAAATATAAAAATTGTCATTTGTTTTATGGTTTCCCCCATATTCTTTTTCAGAATTGAGGCTATAAACAATATTTTTTCAGGTAAGGTGTTATTTCATTCTCTAGTTTTAAAAGATGCTAATATCCCCAGAATTCGGATAATTTATTTATGTTTGAAACCAGCAAAATTTGATTGGGAGAGAATCGAACTTATTAACATTAACCAATTGCACTTTTTTTTCTAAAATTCATTTTAACCAATTGCACTTTTTATTTGTTTTTTTTAAGAATTTTATTCAATTTAGCTAGAATTGGATATCAAAATTTTCCAATTTGAAAACAAAATTGTCTAATTAAATTATATTTAATGTTAAATATTTTTCAAATATGTGATCGTTTTCTTGAGAACTCAAATTGAAACTCTTGAAACTCTGAAAAGCAGTTCAATATTGTTGAACATTATTCAACATTATTTACATATAACTATGAATTAGAATATCATAAAAGTTTAAAACATGGTTACATTTTTAATTACTGTAAATTCAGAATTCGTTTTAAAATTCAACTGATAATCAACAATTATTCCTTCTTATTTTTTCATCAGCTAATGCCATCCTAAATTTACATCAAAATGAGATCTTACAAAACAAGGAAACTAACAAACTTTAATATTTTTATCTTACTGGAGCGTATAATGTTGCATTTTCTATGCGTGTGTATAGTGACAAAAATTGAATATTTTTCACTTGTCAAATCAGTGACGTACATTTTTCTACAAGTGGAAAAAATGAATACCTTTTTTTTTTCTACAAGTGGGAGAAATGAATGGTATCTCACAAAATAAAGTGCTATTGTTACTAACGTTTTTCAGGTTTGGCAAACATAATCATAATGTGCCAGCTCAAACGAAATATTGACGATTTAATTGTGACATTTGAAATGTCATATCAAAAATTGTGGAAGTAATTTTGGATTTTGTGGCTTCTTGGAACATTGTATCAACTTTCCCCCTAATTTATGTATCACTCATTTATAATTTTTCATTTCTCACACTTATAATATAATCTACTATTGTACCCAACTTTTCTCCGATAAGGTAAAACGTTCTATTGCATTCGCGATTCAATTCTTTCATTGGTTCATAATTTTGCCTAATCTGGGACTTACAGTGTGTTACCATTGACTAAAATTGTATATTATCCACAAATCAAATGCATTTTATTCTACAAGTGGGAGATAAGAATACCATTAATTTTATTACTGAGAGAAATGAATGACACCTCATTAAATAAAGTGGTGGATATTAAGATATGAAATATTTAAGATTAGACAATGTACCACGAATTTAATAACTTTCATATAAGTTTCAAAATTTTTTAACTTTGTAACTTTTTGGTTCTCATTGAACCACATCTTCTCTGCTAAAATAAACGTTGTTTTTCATACGTGGGTAAAATCCCAATAAACATTTTCTTTGGGTTTCATTCGATATGATTTTAAATTTTTTGAACTTGCATTATAGTTAGTTATTTTGCACAGTAATTAGATAACAATTTTTGTTAAATTAGTTATTTTTCCATCAATACACATTGTTAGGCTTAATCAGGAACATGTATCTAAAGTTATATGAGGTAATACTAGTTTTTATAACTGTTAATTTATAGATAGACATTAATTTATTGATATTACAAAATGTAATTACAACCATCATTAGTCTCATTATTATCAACAATCTCTTACATTTACATAATTTCGTTTGCCTTTCCTTTGAATAAAAACAGACGATAACTTTAATTATACATACAATTAACCAAAAGCCTTCTTAGATTATTTGAAGGCACTTTGGTTCAAATCTAACTTTTACCAATTATGATGGACCTTGAAATAAACTTATCAGTACCGAATATAAAAATAAATATGAACAGTGAAAACGGATCACATGGTACATCAATTTACATGAAAGCACACATAGATTCACCATGGAAAAACATATGCGTATGTGTAGCGACCGTGTTATGTAGTACAAAGTGCAAGGAAACGAAAGGGAAGACGTATTTTGCGTCATAAAAATGCCACCTTCGGTTCCGCGAATACATAAAAAGAGCGCATGTGTGCGCTCTTTAGGACTTGCAAATGTAACAGGACATAAACACAATGGGCGAACCAGCATGCTGAATGAATGAGTGCAATCGGGTCGCAAAACGCGCAATGAATCGAGTGAATCCATCGAATCTGACGCAATGCAACAGCGAAATGAAACGAAATGAAATTGAAGCCTAGACCGATATACACCACCCATACAACCCTATTTTCCAATTTATTCGCCGATATTCCAATTGGCGGAAAATAGAATTGTGCGGATATACAAAAGTGATTTCGGTTGACAAGAAGGCCCATCAATTCAATTGGTTCGTGTGCGCGTATTCTTTTCCTCCTCGCACTGTATCTGCCTCTTCGGCTGTCGACAGTAAGTAAATGTTACACAAATCCATGTTGCAGAGTTCGGGAATGTTGCCAGTAAATTTACTAATTTAGCACGGTATTCAACAACTGGTGAATTATTGAGTAAAGATGAATGTTCAATATTGCTCTGAATTGAAGCTTTATCTGAAAATTGAATCGTAGTAAGCTCCTCCAAAATTGAATTTATTAAGACATATTTTCAAATCATCGAAATTGTAGACTTAACAATTTATTAAAAACATCTTTATCTTAAATTCCAAATATAAAGAACTTTAACCCATAAGCAGTGGCGGATTTAGGTGACGCGGGGTCCGAGGCGCAATTAGATTTTGGAAGAGCCAATTTCGGGTCCGAGGCGCAAAAAAATTTTGGAGCCCATTTGGGGTCCCCCAAGTCCATCATTTGATGATATACGGGGAAAGATTTCTGGATTTGAGGGCCCCTTTGGGCTGGGGGCCCCAGGCGCGCGCCTCCTGCGCCTGTGCGGAAATCCGTCACTGCCCATAAGGGGTACTATATCAATTTAATTGTTATGTAATTTTTATAATTTGTTAAAGTACTACTGTATTATTAGGATAATCTTATTATTATTATTATATAATTTGCTGACTCCAGATTAATATACCACCGACCTTGATCTTGCAGCCAAAATTATCATATTACGTATTTATTTTGTATTTTTTATTCTGTAATTAATTTATTTTAATTAACTACTTGATTTATTTGGGACCTTTATTACTTTATAAATTTGTGAACTCCACAAGTGTATAATATTATTAATCACAATTACTATAATTTTGTATGAGAAATTATTTTGTTTTAGAGCAAAGTTATCAAAGAATGATCAATGAATTTACCATTAAAAATATGTTTAGCCCAGATATAACCCATCAAGCATTAATCTCTATAAGTTCTTACTGCTAAGCAAAGCAAACATATAGTATTTGTTGTTACTTACAAAAATATCTTAATTATTCGAATGGATTATTCTAAAGGATTTTATATTTTTCTATTGATTTTTTGTGAAACCTTTGCAATTGGTAAACGAATATATTCTGTATCGTAATTCTTACACCCATTATAGAATTTAAATTAATTGTATTTTCAAGGAAAATAGTAGATTATATTATAAGTGCGAGAAATGCAAAATTATAAATGATTGAAAGATTTGAATCACGAGTGCGATAGCACGAGTGATACACAAATTTCACGAGTTTATTAAGGCATTTCGCACACGTGTAATCTAGGACATTTTATCTTACTGGAGAAAAGTTGGTACAATATTCCAAGAAGCAACAAAATCCAAAATTCCTTCGTCAGAATTTCGTTTGAGCTGGCAAATTATGATTATGTTTGCCAAACCTTAGAATCTTGATACCTTAGTAACAATAGCACTTTATCTTACTGGAGCGTATAATGTTGCATTTCCTATGCGTGTTTTTAGTGACAAAAATTGAATATTTTTCACTTGTCAAATCAGTGACTTTTCTACAAGTAGAAAAAAATGAATACCTTTTTTTTCTACAAGTGGAAGAAATGAGTGATACCTCACAAAATAAAATATAATTTTTAAGTTTGTATAATATATAGAAGAATTTTCTGCGATCAGATCTGAGTTAAACTGACAGAAGTCCATAGTTAGGCAACTACAATTATCTGATACAATCATCGATAATAAAGACAGTTCATGTCTGGAAGTTTTCGTATTCCTCAATTCTATGTTGAAATACATTATAAGCTATCCAATTGGTTTTCCTACTAAAAATAGATACAATAATTGAAATCCGTTCCAGCTAAATTGGAAATTGTAAGCCAGTATTTCATGGAATGTCATATTCTACCAGTGGAAATCTTTTCAGTTAATAACGAACAACATGAGTAGATGTTTTAACAAAGATCTTTCATGATGATCCCAATAAAAATAGAAAAATTGATAAGAATTTTATAGTTTCTGTTCATCCATGTTTAATTAGCCAATTATGTAATTTATAATTAGTAGTCATTCGGTACTGATGATTGTAGTTATTTTATTTCATAATTGCCTTCACAATAAAATGATTAAAAATGTAGAATACATCACCGACACGTTTTTCTGATTAACTTCGTTGAAACTCTGACCTACAAATAAAAATAATAAGAATTAATTGGGGACTTAAATTTAACTTGTTATCCAATAAAATATGAAAAACATTGAAGTTTAGATTTATAAATTGCATTATTGTATAATTTTTTATCTTACTGGAGTGTATAATGTTACATTTCCTATGCGTGTTTTTAGTGACAAAAATTGAATATTTTTCACTTGTCAAATCAGTGACGTACATTTTTCTGCAAGTGGAAAAAATGAATCCTTTTTTTTCTACAAGAGGGAGAAATGAATGACATCTCACAAAATAAAGTGCTATTGTTACTAAGGTATCAAGATTGTAAGGTTTGGCAAACATAATCATAATATGCCAGCTCAAACGAAATTCTCACGATTTAATTGTGACATTTGAAATGTCATATCAAAAATTGTGGAAGTAATTTTGGATTTTGTTGCTTCTTGGAACTTTGTATCAACCTTTCTCCAGTAAGATAAAATGCCATATATTACACGTGTGCGAAATGCCATAATAAAGTCGTGAAATTTGTGTATCACTCGTGCTATCGCACTCGTGATTCAAATCTTTCACTCATTTATAATTTTGCATTTCCCACACTTATAATATAATCTACTATTATTGGTTTCATTTTCGAATCCGATGAATGTTAAATGGGTTAATTGTCTATAAATGATTAGTGGTATTACTTCTGGCTAATGCTTGATCAGGGACAATAATAATAATAGTGTAATTAGGGATCAATTCAATGCATTTTGAGCAATAAACAAAATATAATTTATTATTTATTAAAATGTCAAATTTTATCAATTTATTCCATGTATTTGAGAATTTTTTAGAAGTTTTGCTATATTTATTTGCTATATACATATAAATAGTAGGACTATTGGAACAACAATCGTTTTGAGAACTATTATTTGTTTAAAATTTAATTTGGCATCGAGAAATTTTTAATTCGTATATTAAGTACCAATTGAAACATATAGATAACAAAGTCATATTTGGGTACAATAAGGTGTACGTTCTTACTATTTTTGTAAAATTGAATGATATCTACATTTTTACAATTGCTCTACAACTTCTACAGTTGAAGTAAAATAAAATGCCAGTTCTCAAGGTTCCAAATATTTGATATTTGGTATACATGGTTATAATCTGTCGAGAAAAACAAGATTTTTCTGATATTTGACATCTTGACTATCGGAAATTATGGTAACAATTTTGAAATTTGTGTTTTTTTTTTGGATTATTGTAGAATCTTTTAATCAGTAAGAAAAAATATCGTATATCATACGTGTGGGTATTTCCCACACGTATGAATTTATAAATTCGAAAAAATAGTGCATCAATTATGTTGTCACACTCGGAATTCAAATCTTTCATTGGTTTATGATTTTCGATTTGTACCATCCAAATAATCAGGAACAATACATCTATCTTTATTTGCATGATAATTTTGCAAAACATTATGTGTGGTATAAATCTATATACCTACCACAAATACTCGTTAAAGAGATGTTTTAATTGCAAAATGAATGCTAGGAATGAAAATTTCTCTAAACGAATGACTCTCAAAACAATATCGTTTCAATTATGCACGTCGTTGAATCAACGCGTTGGTGGTATGTATTCGCTGTCCGAAAAAAAAACGAAAAAAAGATTGTTCAAATCGGCCATTGTCCAGATCGAGAATGAATTGTCTGCGCGCTGCGATGCTTACAATAAATTTTGAATATTTAAAACTTTTTTAATCAATGTTGTGAATGAGACGAGGAAAGCGCAGTCAGCCATTCCGGCCTCAGACGTCGACGCCAACGGCGGCGATGGATGGATGCGTTGGTTGGTTTGGTGGCGGCGCCGGCCAAACAAGCGGGCATTCATTCGACACGACTGACGGGAATGCACGAACAATCCAATGCCAACATCACCACGAATGCGAATGCAAACGAACACGGCCCTTCAATATGGAATTCAATAACACGTAAAATTCAGACGGGTCCAAAGACAACTGGTCTGCATTTGTTCCTGGCTGGATGTGTGGGTGTGATCCACTCATGCGAAGCCGCCGCCGCCTTTTCTGCAACTCTCCAGGAGGTCCTGTCGACTTTCACTCGCGTCATCCAGCTTTCACCGCCCGCAGTTATTCAATTGAAGAAGGAAGCAGAGAAGAAAATATCGACACGTTGAATGCAGAAGTGAATTTATAAGTGAATAGTGCACGAGGCTAGTTTCAACAACTGGGGAAAAGTTTCCAGGAGTGCAGTTCAATTGCAGAGTGGCCGGATGGACGGGTGTAGAAAAGGACAGGACGAATCTGCCACTTGAAAAATATTCAAATGTTTTTGTCGTTTAATGCTCCACTTTATAATTTACTTCCACTCTTTCAACAGACCGAAGAAATTGTTGTTTACTTTTCTTTCGCCTTCATTAGGAGTTGGAAAGATTTCAAATGAGAAATTGTGAATTCCTAGAACTAGGGACAACTAGGGCAAGCAAATTTTCAAAGGGTCATAATTATTCATAGGCACTTTTAATTAAATATTAAATAATTATATATCACTCTTTAAGACATCAAATTTGATTCATATTGTAATAAAGTAAACATTTTGCATAAAAAGGAATCAAAATACAAAGTTTTGCAACTAATCAGCAAATCACATTTTTATATGAAGATATCGTTTGAACTTCCTAACTTTTTAATTAAAAACACTGACACTTTAATAATTGTATAACCACCAAGTGTATAAGAATTTTAGAAATCACATTATCAAATAAACCAATTTTTCAGTCCAATAAAATTGACATTTTTTCATAAAAAATCAATTCAATTTAGAGTTGAATCAAAAATTTAAAATTTCGTTATCAATCACAGTTTTTGTTATTGACTCTTTCGAACTTGAATAAATACAATTAACTTCAGAACTGTAGCACACTAACCATATCTTTTTAAGAATTCGGCAAAAGTAAAAAAGGTAAAAAACTATTAAATATTCAGCTTAAATAATAACGTTATCCTCTATTATTTCATATCATATTTATATTTTTTTCGGTTGCACAAAGTTCTAATCAATTAAATAATTAATCATCGATTAACATACTAACATGCATTTAAATATATTAATCTAGGATTAATCGTCAATTAAACATTCAAAACTAGAAAACCCGATTAATGTTTCCTTCAGCCAAAATTTTTGAATTGATTTCTAAAAACTAAACTAATAGGATTGTAGAGGCCTAACATTATTGCAGATTGAAAATCTAGAGTCTGTTAATAAATTAAAAAGTAGATCAACAATCATCCTCTAACTGAATGATAATCATTATTGCTACTAAAAAGATGATATGCTTACAATCATTGTACTTTTTATGGTGAACAAATTTCTTCTTCAATACAAATTATATTAAATTTTTCTAGAATTTAGAAATATGATGTTTCTGTTTTTATGTGGTTTTTTTAATTCTCATTGCTTTACAATATTTGATTTTTTAACAAGTATATCAACTGAACATTCTAAGCAAAAAAGGCTGGTGATTGTACATTAACAGTAGATACTCCTTAATAATTGCATACAATCACCAAAGAATAGACAGAATTGTCAAATAAATTCAGCTCTCTTTCGATTTAATTTATCAGTCCAATTAAGTTAAGATTTTGCATAAAAACGGTACCATACTATTTCTTTAGAATGGGTTCAAACTATTGTTACTAGTCACATCTACTTCACAACTAAAGCACATTTATAACTACTTTCACCATAATTTGTATTTATTAACATACCTCGTAACTTGTTGGAAAAGTTTAATTATTATGATTATAAGATAGAACTTTATTTGGCACTTTTTGGCAAATTTGTTTTCAGGAATATCTTTAAGTAATTGTTAACGATATCAATGATCAAAACTAAATTCTTATCCTTTTATAATTCAGCGTCAATACTTTCCATTTTGTTTAACCAATTATACAAATAATGATACAGTTTTTCTATAAATTACTTGCCTTTGAAAAAATGAAAACAGCTTTCTTCGTTAACATCTTCATGAATCCTAAATGATCATTCGAAAGTTGAAACATTTTCAACCGAATCAACAAGTAGTACGGAGACTCCTAACATAAAACACTCATCAATAATTAATATTTTTTTTTCTCTCCCCGGTTTCGATGAACTTTTTAAAAGAAATCAATTCTCAGGTTCATGATTTTATTCATAAAGGCAAATTAACATTTATATTGCATCGAATCGCCAATCGAACCTGTGGTACCATTCGGTGGTAATGGGAAGTAAGCTGCTGCAGTAATCAACCTGTTGAAATGTGTTGGAGGTTGGCCAAGTAGATGGAACACTGCGAAAGGACGAACGGCTTCGGTGAGACGGCATCTGCGTTATACAGTCGGTATTCTTGTACGACGAGTAGTTGCTCGTTGAGTTGGCGGACGACCGATGGGAGCGTTTAATTGATAATCATTGAGTCAATAATTCGATTTGATTTACCGGCCAAACGATCGATTCCTCGAGCATTCTCTTGCGGTTAGCGTGCAAACAAATGAGTTGCACGTTTCCGGGCGCTAAATCGCCAATTAGAGCAGTTCTATTTTTAGTATCGCGTATTGTTGTATTCACAATTCAGAGTGACTATAATTTAATTATTTAACAAATTTGTCAGTTTTATGAGATTAAAAAAATGTGATTTTAAAAATATGATGCATGTAACTTAACAATATGTATAAATAAAATGATTATATTATGGGAAGGTAAATTCTGTGTTTGACGTGTTTAACATTAACAATATTAGTTTTCATCACCCTAGGATTGTAACATTCCTGGAAAATCTAAAGAATTCAAAATATATTGGTATTTAGAATCGCGACAGATGCGGTTAATGTCGTTGGTTTTGGCAGACAAATTCTGCACATTCTTTGGAAAAACTCATCTACTCGTCTATGGTTGCTGTGATATCGTAAAAATTCATTGGCAGAATTATTGCCATTCTTCCATTATAAATACAATATTTTTTTGTGTATGGATTTTCAATCGCTTCATGATCAATTGGAATGTCAAATTACGCTAAAAAAGTTGTCGTAATACCTGAAGAAGTGATTGGTTGGATTGTTCGAGGACTAATTTGTATTGTGGTAAAATTAAATTCGCCAGTGTGAATGATAACTATTTTTATTTTAAATGATAAATAAATTGGTTTATCTATAAAAAAGTAATTCGAATTTATTTATTGTAATCGATAATTTAGTTTTTGTTTAGTAATATTAACATTCATTTTGCGGATTTTTACTTGATAATTCAAAATATTTCAATTTTGTGATTTTGCCTTTTCAATTTTTTAAGATTCAAGAAAAGTAGTACTTTTAGTCTCAAAAACTTTATTCAAGTTTGAGAATTCATATCTATATAAGACAAATTTGTCAATGCAGTACAGTAATTTCGCTAATTCAGAAAATTTTCTTTTAATTGCTTTATGCGCTTTTGTTGAATTTGTTAAATTTAGGTTCGTAAGCCTTTGATAATTTACCTCATATGGGGTGAAGGACGTCATTTGATATTTTAGAAACTTTACAATCCGATAAAATTAGTTAACAATTACGACGGCTTTCCCTTTTGCCATCAGAACAAGATTAGGAATTTATCGATCTAATATATAAATATAAAAGATTGATTTCAAGTTGCTTAAGATGCCCAAAAATGCATCACTGTGGTGTCACGTTTTTGGTAGTTGATATTTTTTCGACAAATTCATATATGAACTTTTAAATAGAAAATTATAAATTATTTGAAAACATATTTTATAACTGTAAAGAATTAATGAACCATTAGAAATATAGATGATTATGTCTTGTAACTAATTTGTTTTAACGATTTTTGAACTTCTCCATCTTATTTTATTTTATGGTTTTTAAATAACACTTTCTGTGTTGGATTATTTACAAAACACTGACTACAACTGACTACTACTATTGTTAAATGAAAACAAAAAGCATTATAAACGATCACTCTTAAGCAGATTTGTTATAATAACTTTTATAATCGGAGAAATATAAATAGGAAAACAAATCTGATAATTGGCGTACGAAGAAACCGGAAATGAAATCCTTCCTTTGTTCCCTAACATAACTTCCTTTCATTTTCGGCCTTCATTCGTTTCGTGTGCGATTCGATCATATCAGAACGTGAAAGTACCTAATATTTCTCGACGACGCTTCTCGAACCATCGAAACTGCTGGTATAAGACGCATGATGCACATTCATGCATTTCGGCCCTCCTTCAGGGAAATAGAGAAGTATGAGTTCATTCGTGCTAAGCTCATTGGCTATTGTTAAGCTTTTGGAGTTCATCTCGAGAAAAAATGAGTTCGACTCGGCCGCATTCCTTGCGTTGCCACTGTAACACGGCAAAATTGTGCAGGACGTGAAAGTCCTGCTTGGATTAAAGGATTCGCATCTCGAGCGAGTCGGGGGCGTTTTACGTCTTCCAACTTCGTGAAGGAACGCGGAAATGGAGCGACGAGCAGGTACTATACATTGTTACACTATCAGATTGTCAACTTCAAGCCGCAGAACAAATTTTATGCTTTTTGGATTTTTTGCTTATCAGTTTCTTTCTTTTGTCATCGAGCTTTTAAACTGCGCAAAGAGAAAGAACAAAAAATATTATTTAGCTGGAGAATTAGTGGTGCATCTTATTTTTGCATTATACGCGTATTATTTCTATAATACCTGTATTTTCAAAAATTCTGATATAAAAATGAATAATAAATTCTGACTTGACTGACCAATTTTCAAAATTTTATATGGATAAATATGTAATTTGTATTTTGAGACCTTATGAGAATTAGGTATCAATTAATTTTTAAAAGGTTTATCATATAATTTTGTTTTAACCGACCAACTTTTCAAAACTTGGATAAATGTAAATGAAAAAATAATTAATTTCAATAGCATTTTGAGTATTATCAATTAATTTTATATCATGATTTATTTTGAGTATTGATAATTAATTTTATATTCAACGATCAACTTTTAAAAAGTAAGTAAAATAAGTAATTTTAATAAAATTTTGAATACCTAAATGTTTTATAAAATAATTCTTAATTGACTGATCAATTAAAAAATTATACAAAAAATAAGAAATTTTCATTGAATTATGAGTATCTACTTAAAAAGTTTACATGTACTTTTTTCCAATTTTCAAAAATTTAGATAAATTTTGAGTGCTTATAAGTATTATTAATTAATTTAGTATTGACCGACCAATTTTCAAAAATATCAATATGTAATCTGATAATTGATTTCTGCAATGAATCCAAATACTTCAATATAAATATCAATAAATTTAATGAAATATCATATTTGAGCAATATTCATTCAATTATTAGTATTACCCAATTCATATCTATTTTGTGAATTAATTACAATCACTAGCTAATTTACGAAACAATAATATGAAATATTAATGAAATTACGAATCCTGCATTGAAACAAAGCCTAATTAGTTTATATGACCACTCAAATTTTGTATTTTCATTCAATATTTATTGGCCGAGCAGATGATAAGCGAAGATTTAACCTCTATAATGATGAAATAGGTGGAATGGAATCTGATGCAACCGAGGGTGGCAGGATAATAGTTGCGCGATGAATTTAATAAAATGATTTACGGCAAAATGTGTTATAAAATGCAGCCAATTTAAGCAGCTTAAACGTACATAAATTTCGAGTGGAATTTGCATATGGATTTGTTTACGTATCGGATTTACCGCAGGTATTTAACTTAACATAAAAATTTGTGGCACTAATTTTGCAAAAATAACCTGGAAAAATACTACAATTTGTAATATTTGGAACAGGAGAATACTAAACTTAATCCTGGAGGTATTATTATATGTGTTTTGTAAAAATCTAAAAGTATTTGTAGGTATTCTTTTCTACTTTATACAAATATTATTGTATACATTATTGGATGGAAAGATTAAAATAATTTTAAGCAAGAAATATAACGTTTATGGATAAAGTTATATACAGATTTTTATAATTCTTTATCTCTTCAAGTAGTTTTAAAATGTCTTCATGAATGGGACATGCGTATACATTAGTGAAACACAAATATTACGAGTTTAATGCTTCTTCACATACGTACAGAAAAAAGTTGGTATAATGGTCCAAGGAGCCAGAAAATCCAAAGTAGTTATGATAGTTTCTGATATGACATGTCAAATATCACTCGAAAATTATTAAAATCTTGTTCAACCTGGCAACTTGAATTGTTATCCATTTTAGTTACAAATAAAAGAAATGGTATTAATTTCATTCATTTGTAAAATAAGGTGCGTCACTTATTTGCCATATGGATAATGTTATATTTTATTCATTAACAATAGAGATCGTGAGGTTCAGAAAGGCACAAGGGGTGGGGATAAACATGCGCAAACATTGCTCGTTGACAGTAGCGAATGAAATTAAAGGGCATAGCAAAAAAGCCAGCTGCGTCAAAGTTACCCGAATGGTATTTTGGTTTCTGCGCATCATGACGCATCCCCACTCGTTGTGCCTTTCTGAACCTCGCGATCTCTACATAATATAATAATATATTATTTTATCTTATTGGAGCGTATAATGTTGCAATTCCTATGCGTGTTTTTAGTGACAAAAATTGAATATTTTTCACTTGTCAAATCAGTGACGTACATTTTTCTACAAGTGGAAAAAATGAATACCTTTTTTTTCTACAAGTGGGAGAACTGAATGGCATCTCACAAAATAAAGTGCCATTGTTACTAAGGCATCAAGTTTTTAAGGTTTCGCAAACATAATCATAATGTGCCGGATCAAACGAAATTCTGACGATTTAATTGTGACATTTGAAATGGCAAATCAAAAATTATGGAAGTAATTTTAGATTTTGTTGCTTCTTAGAACATTGTATCAACTTTTCTCCAGTAAGATAAAATGTCGTATATTACACGTGTGCGAAATGCCATAATAAACTCGTGAAATTTGTGTATCCCTCGTGCTATCGTACTCGCGATTCAAATCTTTCACTCATTTATAATTTTGCATTTCTCACACTTATAATATAATATACTATTATAAATGTGAGAAATATAAGATTAAAAACGTGAAAGTTTTGAATTTCGATTGCCAAAGAACGAGTAATACAAACAGCGAATTTATAATGGCATTTCGCACAAGACGTTTTATTTTATCGAAAATAAAAAATAGAGGAAGAAATTATAAAATTGATATCTGTTACTACTATTTTTTATATGACATGCCAAGTGTCATAACTAAATCATTAATTTTTTTTTGACTTAGCACATTATGATTCAAAGCGTAAAAATTTGAAACTTTAGCCTATTTTCGGAGTAGTCAATTTTTGTCACAAGTAAAAGAAAAGGTTTCATCCACTTGTAGAATGTAGTCCTTATGTGACAAGTGGTTAAGTTCAATTTAATTCACTTAACTAAAATATTATGTTATGTAATTTGTTTGGAAATATATCATATTATATCATATAATAATTGGCTTATCAATAATATTATTAGAGTTTGGGGTTTACAATGTATTCCATTAATATTATACAGATTAGTTTAATCGTGTATAAATGTTACACCTTTTCATTTAATTTTCAATTCATGTTTAATAACAATTTTCCTGTGTAATTTCACAACCCACTAAAATTATTAAATACAATCTGAATTATATTTATTGCGAATTCCATTTCAATCAATATTTGCTGAGTAGATATATTTGCTTTTAGATTTACCTTTTGTATCTAATGAGATGATCAAATTTACTTTCTGAATTTGGCAATTCCAGTTGCATCCACTTTCAATAGATATACAATCAAAAACAATCGCATTTGATAAATTCTCCAAGAACATCAAACAAAAAACGAATCTACGTACTAAACATACCATCACATAAGCTGTTTAATTACGCTGTTAAGTAATTGGTTACATATGATTTGAAGCGTGGCCGAGTCGAAGAAAAACAAACATGCGGGGATTATTTAGATTATTTACGGCACAGATTACAAAGGTCCTGTCTGCAGCGCGCCATCCTGCGGGATGATAAACGCACGCCAACACACGTGGACGTGCTGAATAATTGTTTGGCGTATTTGCACGTATGTCATCTGCGTGCACGTTACACGTACGTGTTTATTGCAGCAGCATAATTGCACACAAAATCACCCGACAAACAACAACAAACGTTCCGACTCCCCGTATGTAATTGCGTTATGTTGGCCGGATTTTTTTCTGTTTTGCCACGTATCATCAACTCGTATGCGAAAAATGAGTTCCGAGGCAGCACCGTTTTGTTGGTAATTACTTGTTGATGAGTTCATGAGTCTGCATTTTTCACAGTATTATAATGAAAAAAAAATGAAACAATACGTTTACAGTTCTAAGCAACAAGTCAACTTCAAAAACTGCAATAGCAAATCTTTTGAATTAGCAAATTTGTAAAATTTAAGTACACTAAATTAGAATTATTGGACTTTATATTTTGGTTCAATATTTTATTTTGACCACACATCTTTCAACAGTCATTTCGAAAATATAAAATGCAATTCAAACTTGTATTTGTAAATAAGCGAATAGTAATTGTTATTCAGATATCTTATATTAGGTGTAATAAAAGGAAATTTATTTTTTTTGCATTAAATTGAATGACGATTTTGTTTGCTAACTAACCATTTTAATAATAATATCAGTACACATTTCTATCAAAATCCTTACTTTCTATTGTAAACAATTAAGACAGTATATTTTCACCTACTTATTTTGAAAAATTTTTACCAACCAAATTGTTTGCAACGGACATGAAGAGATGCTAATCTCTGGTGTTAGATTCGAGATATTTATAGGGCATTCAATTAAAAACGCATAATTTTGGTCAGTATTTCTTTTCCGTGTTAATTATTTTTCTCAGTAAATAGTATAAACTAGCGATTAAGATACCACCAATCATGAAGAAAATCTGAAAAATAAATATACAAAGATTGGCATGAAAGTAATGAAAAATAAAATTCGGTGGTACACTAAATTTAATGACTGGTAATTTTCAGTAAAAATATTTTTTTAATTAAAACAACAAATATGGAAAAAGGACTTTTTGATGAATAATTTTTGTATAATTTGTGCAAATTGGCGTTCAGTTCTTCAACAACCTGCGCAGTTCATGCTGGATGACGTGGTTAGGATGGCGCAGAAAGAAATCCAGAAGGTTGTC